>PVJD01007708.1:0-80876 GCA_004026545.1 Mormoops blainvillei | reverse complement strand
TGGCAAAATCAGTCAAGCGGACTTCTGCTCCATGGGGAGATTGTGTCTCTTTCCTGATTCTAATCTCCCCAACTCATATTTTGCACCACCTAAATTCCATTTTCATACTGAATAAATTTTTCTTAGGCACCTACAGGATGCCATGATGTGTGCCCTGAGTTTGAGCTAACAAAGAGATTAGGATACCTCTAACCTCGAGGAACCCACATTCAAGTCTTTCCCTTGTATAGAATCATCAGCGGCTCTTTTATATCAACTATCTCGAACCCAACCTGTGTTGCAAAGCACTTCTTCCAGTGCTCAGCTGTCCTTTTCTACTCTGAACTCATAGACGATGAGTGCCATACTATTTTGTTGTTCTAATTGTCTCTTATGTCTTAATTTTATCTCTGCAATGACGCTACAATCTATTTAAGAGCGGAATCACTGCTTATAATCATTCTTTTCAGTCACACATAAGACAAGGGATTATTGCTTTGGCTTTAAACCCAAAGAGCACTTTCATCTTGTGATGATGTAAAGGACTTTAAAAGACTTGTTGATTGATTTCAAGGATTAACTCCAACACCAGGGAATTTTCCTCCTAGTTAAAAATTCCACTGAGTTCTTTAATACAAAAATCGCCAGTGAGATTTGTGATAAAAATTGAGTTTTATAAAAGATGTTCGAGTAGAAAGAAGAGAGAAAGCATTGTTCTTCTTAATTATCAACTATCACTTCAGTTTTTCTTTTACCCAATTGCCTCTGTAATTCTGCCAGCAAGGCCAAGATGGTGTTCCCATTGTTTTTCTATTTCAGAGAAATGTAAGGCCAAATTCCTGTGCAACTTTCTTATAATAACTATACCTTATGGTCATAGTACTTAATTTTTGAGTATGAAAGAAAGAAAACATCTCATTTTAGGCCTAGTTGGAAAGTAGCTAAGTAGCTATCCCTGTCCCATTACCAAGCATGAACCAATAACCTGACATTAGACAAAGTTCGCTGGGTGGATCAAGGACTAGACCTTCATCTATCCACTGAGGTGGGCAGGCAGCCACTGATCAGTTTCAGTGGCTAAGGAGTTCAATTTGTCCTCTAGAATACAGCATGTGTTGGGGAGGAAGAGATAGTATCTACTTTCTACCACACATTCATGGATGAACCGTAGTAATGGATGATCTAGGAATAGGTGAAAATAGAATTCCAGAGAGGTAGTTGGCACCAAAGAAGTTGGTCAATTGGTCGGATAGGACCTAGGCCTTGGGCTATTAGGTATAATTATAGACTTGCAAGTAAAAGGCACAACCTCAGGCCTAAGTGGACCAGTGAGTGAGTCAGCAGCCCAGCCACCAGATCAGCCCTGCCTGATCCAGGGGAACAGGTTAAAGTTCAATGAAACAAAGCAGGGTCTGAGGTAAGAGTAATTTGGGGCTCCAATAGTCCCTGAAGGACAAAGTAAGGTTGTCTTATAGGTGAGGTTAAGTGGCCTTCAGGACACCAAAAATTTGGGCACACATGGACCTGAGCTTCAGTCTAGTAATTCTAGTCCACAATTCAATAATAATGGAATTCATGCATTAATTCAAGGCTCCACTCCTATAAGTACATTACGCTCTAAGTGGAGCCTTTCAAAGTCTCCAACAAAGATGTCTGGAGTCAAGTGCCTAGGTTGGAGGTAGTTTCTGAATGCTCAGTTCACATGGCGTTTACCTCCTCAGAAGACTGACCTGGCATGGAGACCTGCCTGTTCCAAAGTGCATTTAGTGGGTTTTCTTTGCACTCGGGAGGCAGATAGAATAAGCTAGTGCAGGGGTCAGCAAATTATAGCCCACAAGGCAAACCTGGCCTACTACCTGATTTTGTTTTGCTTTGTTTTGTTGGGTTTTTTTTATTAAATAAAGATGTATGGGAACAGAGCCATGCAATTTATTTACATATTATCTATAACTGCTTTCACACTATAATAGCAGAGTTGAGTAGTGGTGACAGAAGCTATACGGTCTGCAGAGCTTAAAATATTTACTACCCAGCCCTCTACGGAAAGTAAAGATGAGGTCAGACTGCTGTGCAGTTCATTCCATACCTGCACTACTTACTAGGCAGGTGCTATGCTCTGAATATTTGTGTCCCCTCATAATTCATCTCCTGAAACCTACCTGCAGTGTGATGGTGTTAGAAGGTGAGGCATTTGGAAGGTGATTAAGTGATGAGGGTGGAGTGCTCATGAATGGGATTAGTGCCCTTTATAAAAGTGGCTGAGAAAACTCCTTGCCCACTCCACCATGCAAGGTTCCAGTTAGAAGGTGCTGTCTGTGAACCAGAAAGTGGACTCTCACCAGACACTGAATCTGTTGGCATCTTGATCTTGGACTTCCTATCCTCCAGAACCGTGAGAAATACATTCCTGTTGTTTATAAGCCACCTAGTGTATACAGCAGGTAACTTTGGGCAAATCACTTTAAGTCTGTGTGCTCCAAATTTCTCATCCTTCGGAGTGATAATAATGTATCTTCCTCCATAATGTAGCTATAAAATCCCAGTGCAATAATACATGGACTATGCCTAGTGCAATGTCTGGTATGTAGTAAGTACTCAATAAATATTAGCTCTTCTGCTGTCCATCAGGTAAAGGTAGTTTCAGAATTGTATTCAAGTAGAATGTGTCTAACATGGAGCCTATAAAACCTGCACACTCTTAAGAAAGGTACCAATACAGACACTAGCCTAAACCAGTTCAGTCCAAATAAGGCACTTGGTTTAATACTGTCAATATTAAAATTTTTAAGAAGATCACTAATCATTCTTTATTGCTGCAAATCTCTACAATATCTTGTAAATAGCTTTAAAGGGGTAAAGTTTTCTGTAGGACTCTGTCAAATGCAGGTAAGTGTCATGAAGGAAAAATTTACATTTCATCGGCATTAACAATTTATTAAAACTCATAAAATGTATATTATTGTGCTTATATTTTTTGGTGTTTTTTATTGCCATCCCTGGGACATACTTTGAAAAAAATTGTTTCACTTGTTGTAGCTTTAATCTTGAAACATCTCAAATTCTCTCTTCAACTCAATGCCATTCATTAAATTTCTTCTTCTAAGGAACTATAAATGTAGTAATCTAGACCCTGATAAAGGCTTTAAAGTTGTCCCACAGGATACTTGGGGTGGAGAAAGATGGAACATTAGTGTCAAAGATGCATATTATTTGATTCTCAATGTAATTAATAAACTCTTTCTCTCCCCCACAGGAATCTGCTAAATCTCCAATTTTTATTTGTATTGAGGGAACAGATTTAGTTACCTACCTAACCGAAAAGGGAAACAAAGATCTGAAAAAGGCTTTAAGTATTTAGTGGTTTAAGCCCTGCATAAATTGGAGATTTGAATAAAAAATCAGCCCTGGTATTTTTCTATGAAAATGGTGAACAGAAGGAATATACGTGCTCAGAGGAATAGCGTTTTATGCCAAACATCAATCAACCCAGCTTTAGAAGCCTATTTATAATACTGTGGGGGTCCTGGACAGTTGCACTTCACACTGTGAGGACCAATCCATGACATTAGATAGTGAACAATTGAAGTCTTTACACATAATTAAAACTCTGTTTGAAAATGGAGATGTTTTCCACAGCTTTCCTGTGTATGCACGATATCATCGATATTCAAGAGTGTAAATATTGACTAGTTATTGCTGGTAGCCAGAAGGAGCAAAATCCCCTTTGAAATAATAATGTGGAGTGTGTATATATAACATATACATATGTATGCACACACATTTGCATAGAGATGTTAAATATATAGTCATATAGGGAGAGAAAATATAGATTTCACTTTATATGACAGTTGAATAGCTATACTTTAAACAACCCATGTTCACTGCCAGTACAGTTCTAGTGTGAGTGTGTATGTAAGTGTGTGTGATATGCAATAAAGACACAAAAATATTTCTGAAATTTTTTATCTGTGATTTTTTTCTTCACATAATCATGAAAGATATTAGAAAACATGCCTTTTATCTTAAAAAAAAAACCTCTCCATTGTTTAAATTGGGATCTAGAACACTATGATTTTAGAGATTGCAGAGGCAGAATTAATAATCTTGTCTAGTTTCCATAATATTTTAAGCCCACCTTAAATCCTTTTAGGGTGGAGGCAAAGTACAACTAATACATAAATTAAAATCCTGGAAATGGCTCTTAATTTGACAATTTTCCCTTTAAGAGACATAAGATTTTTTTAAAATTTGAGATTAAAAAAATCCCAAAGGATTGTTACTGCAATTTGCTTCTTTATCAGAAAACTATTAAAGGTCTCAGCACACGTGGGTACTGTGAAGATACAGAAGAAACAAAAGCCATTGCCCTTTCTCCACGGGGCTTCCGATGCAGAGCCAGGAAGTAACACACATACGTGTTCTTTGCAAATCAGAGTGTGGGGCTCTCTATCACAGGAGCTTACTGCGGGGTGCAAACAGTAAGTGCGAAAAGAGTTAGAAAAGGGCTCACTGTGCACAGGTTAAAACTGTCAGGAAAGAGATGAGCCTCCCCCTAGACACAATGAATTGGTGACACTGGATAGCTGCGGTGGAGAGGAACGAATAGTGCGGACCTGAGGAATGGCATAGCAAAGAGGTAACTGGGGAGAGGTGCGGTGTGCTGGGGGAAATAAAAACCAAGAGAGCAGAATGAATGGAGATTATGAACTGGATTCATTAAAGCTTACTGCGGGCCTCAGTGTTTGTGATTCAGCTCCCTGAGGAGGGGTGCATCCGAGACCACCAGAGGAACTGCCATCTTCAGATCCACTTCCGGCTTTACACCATTCCCACGCAGCCCAAATCACACATGCAAAACTAAATGACACTAAAGCTCTGCTTACTTACGACGTGAAAGAATCATGATGGTATTGACCCATCTATGCTAATGAACACTGAAGTTTGTCCCTTAGCTGATTTGACCAGGTTCAGCAGGGATTATGTTTCGTCCATCTCGTATATATACGCCCCACGGTGTGGATCAAGAGCAGGGCCTACGACGTGCATATTGTAAATTTTTGAGAACCAGTGGAATGAATTTATCCAGTAGCCTGCATGAAATTCCTCCCATAGCCTTTACAGGTGACCAGAGTCCACAGCGGTCTCTGACCCCGAGTGTTAAAGAAGCCACTAAGAATATAGGATTTTATTGGGGTAGGATATATGGTCTACGATTAAAGGCCCCACAGGTTGAGTTGGCACATACTAAAGTCCCTTGCCATCTTTGTGATGTCTACATGCACAGAGAGGTGTGTGAAAATTATTCAGTCAAATGAATCACTGTAGACTAACAAAGAGAACAATTCTGGACGAAAAGTAATCCAATTTGATTCCGAGAGTAATCCCATTCACTTTGAATTTTACTTTGTAAACATGTCCTCTGACAAGGCAAGGAATACCTCCAACTCTTGACAGAAATGCCAGTAGCTAATAAAGCCAGGACCACACTAACAAGGTGACATACAGAATCCAGGCCTAGAGCCAGGGGACCTGGGTCTGGACCTGTCCGCCCATCTGCATGCAAATGGGCCTTTTAAAAGGAAATAATCCACATTATTTCCTTTTTTATCATTTTTTCGTTGTTGTTCTATTACAGTTATCTCGATTTTCCCCCCTTGTCTCCCCCGGCCCGCCCCCGCATTATTTCCTTTTCCTGTGCTCACATAGACACGTTTCCTCGCAATTCCTTTCAGTCGCCTGAATACAGGAGAGCACCAGGGGGAGCTCACACATCTTCCTTCTCTTCCTCCCCCTCTCGCAGAAGGTTTGCCTCTTGTATCCCAGAGAAAGGGTGGGTCAAAACAACAACATACATGAAATGATTCACTAATGTAAGCACAGGTAATTCATTCTGTAAAAATACTCTGGGCTCTTTTTGAAGACTCGGCAAAGCATTCCTCATAGCCGGCGCACCTAAAGTCAGCATTCAGCCAATTCATCTGGCTTTAAGATGTGGCCTCTTAAAACTCCTGGATCAAAAAGACATTATAAGGGCATGTCCCTTAGATGCCCCTGTGCCTCCCTGAAGTGAAAAGGGGGTTGTGGGGAGGGGGATCTGTTTTCCTGCAACTGAAATGGCATTATTTAGCACGCTCCAATTTTAAGCACACTGAAGGGTGATGGAAAGGATTTGGGTTTTCCACGTTGATTAATGGGATTGATTTTTTTTTCTTTTGGTATTTTAAAGAGAACTAATTGCTTCCTCTCTCTCTCTCTCTCTCTCTTCCTCTCTCAGATTGAACACATGAGATAAGGAGAAGAAAGTCAAATATATAATTCACTTTGTATTGTCAATATTAGTGCAGAGAATCAGTGGCACAAAGAGTTCCAAAGAACTAGATAATCTGCATATCTGACCTCCCAATCATGTTTGTGACTGGCATTCAGGGTGTGGAGAACTTTCCTCCCCCATTGCAGAAAGGCAGAGAAAAAGAGACCCTCTGCTTCTGATATTTGATTCACAGATAATGCTCTTCACTCGTTGCTTTAACGAAATGTTATACTTCTAAGCCTAAATCTCAGATCTGTAGATGACAAAAAGCGTAGAGATGCTCCCCCAAGTAGATACATCATGAGGTCGTCTGAACAACTCTTGGAGGCAGATGAGATACAGTTGCTTTACATTTTATTTTATAGATGAAATAGTTGAGGTTCAGAGAGGAAAATTAAGAGCCTGGGTCCCACGGTGAAATGATTTTTGTTCATAAATTAAAACTCCACTCAGTATCCAGTTCCCCATCCCCACCCGCCCCGTCTTTTAAGACTGTAAATAACCTTTTTTAATATTTCAGGTCTAAACTTTGAACACCCGCCACCCTAAAGAGGAAAGAGATTTATCACGAGGGAATGCAGAATAATTAAAAACTGAGGTAGCTGAACACCTGGGGGAAACGCTAGGACTGGTAAAATAGTCCATCGAATGTGGATTTCTCTTGGGTGGGAGCGGCGAACCTCGGGGAAGCCGCGGGGCCAGCCGAGGAGGCAGCGCCTTTTGGGTACCCCTTGTCGCGCTGCCGCACAGGCAGCTGGTGCTCGGCGCCGAGGCGGAGGCACCGCCGCGTGGCTAGGCCTGCAGCGACAGCGCCTTGAGGCCGATTTTGGGAGGGGCTGCCTGGGGACCGGTTACCTCTGACGCAAGACCACAAGACCGGGCTGGAGGGCGCTCGGGGCAGCACAGCCACCACGAGTAGCGCGCTGAATCCCACTTGCAGGACGACTGCGTCGCGCTAGGCGGGGAACAGGGGCAGCAGTGCTCCAGAAGGGCGCACAGGGAGCGCGCCCATCGCGGGCTGCCAGCTGCCTACAGAGGGAACAGATTGAGGCCCGGCCGCCGCCCGCCTCCGAACTCGTCCAGCCCAACGAAATGTTAGTAAAGATGTAGCAAGCAGAGGCTTCTGCAGCGAGGTGCAAATCCAAGCCACTTCGTTCGAGTGAACGAAGGGCCAGACGCAGAGAGACAGAGGGGCTTTCATCGCGACAACAGCCTTGCGCAAGGTTCATACATTTTTTGCCCCCGGGGTTAGAGCACCGAGGTTAAAATGCCTGGGATTCACATGTCAATGCGGCAGAGTTTCCCTGCGACTTTGGTGGCTGGGGACCCAGCACCTGTGCTTCGTGCCTCTGATAGGGACAGCTGTGCATATCACTCTGGCCCAGCCAGCAGCACCATTTGACCTGCGGGCAATCATAACATCTGAGCTACGGAATTTGAACTGCCCGACGGACGCCCATTCTCAGATAAATCTCCTAGGACAGGAGTGTCATTCTCCACTCAGAGATTATTTAGGGAGATGCCCTGGACGGGATAGGTAGACATATGACAGCCCAAGGAAGATATGTAAAACTTTAAATTGTAGACACTTAAGCACCAACTGTCTGGAGCCCTTGGCAAATTAGAAAAAGAAAAAAAAAGTTAATCGGAAACATCACACTCCCAGAGCCCCTGGCGTTGTCTAAATCAGTGGAAGCACTAACAGGAGAGTGTGGGGAAGTTTTCTGAACACAGAATTCATATTCCTTTTAAGTCATAAGCTCTCCTCCAGCTGTAGGATTTGAGTCCCTAATTCTTTAACCACCGAAAAGAACTCCTTATAAAGTCAGCAAAAGCACTTCCATTAAATATTACGGGGTGGGAAGTAGCCCATTCCCTGAGTTCATAGTATCATATTCACCATAAACATTCGTGTGACCCTGTTAGGGTACTGGCAGGTATCAAAGGGACCTGGCCCTTTAAGCAGAGAAGGGCCCCCAAGGCTGCTGTGCACGGATGGTGAAAAATAAGAAGTCTGTTAGGAAAAGCCTCTTGTATTCCTTCGTACTTTTAAGCTCCCCTTTTGGCGAACATTCTTTCTTTGGCCACTAAAGGAAGATGATTTAACTGATAACTTTGGGGGTATTGTTTCTCTGTCACTCTGGGTTTGTTGTTGTCTTTTGAGGGGAGGGCTTTTCTGGGGGAAGAGTGGGTGTGTAAAAAGGGAGAGATGGAAAAGAGATTTGTTACTGGCTTCGTCCAAGCCCTGTTAGGCTTTTAACGATGTGGAATGGAGAAGTTGCAGTAAGTACATAATTGAAAAACAAGGTCTCTTAGAAAAGAGTTCAAGAATAGGAATGTAGTGTCCTGCAGAAAAAGGTCAAGAAAACCCTTAGGAGAACACAGTGACCTTTACATAGAGAAAAATACCACGATGCAAAGGAGAGGGAGGGCTGGAGTGAGGACATACACTGTCCTGAGCTCCCGTAACAAAAACTTTACTTGCATTATCTCATTTAATTCTCCTGCAATCTTAGGAGAAGAGTAAAATTTTTAAAATTTCTTTTTAAGTAAAAAAGAAAAATATGTAGTTCTAAACAGATACATACGTGCATAATAAAGCTGAGGTCAGGTCAACCAGGCATCAAAAAAAAAATCATTGTGTGGGGAACTTGGTGGTCCTTCGGTTCTGGTAATGATTTCTTTGATAACTTCCTCACCATCCTCTTGGGAAGAGTACATTTTTTAATCCAATCCTCCTTTCAGAGAGGAGAAACCTGTAACTTAAAGGCCCAAAGTAAAAAGCCGGAGGGCATATAGCTAGTTAAGCGCAGAATTAGAATTGATTAAGGGGTAAAGCAGAATTCCTTGAGAATTAGTATTTTTAAATCTCCGATGGAAGCTGGGAAATTAATTTCCTTCTGAGAGGATCTTTAGAATAGTGGGGAAGTAATGTTAAGCTCACAGAAAGACAAGCCTGTGAATTTTTGTATCATCTATTATGTGGTTTCAGAAAAGGTGTGACAATTTGGCAAAACCGCATGGTGCCCAAATTCATTTAGTAATGTTCTTTTTTAACTGATAGACCTAATAGATATAATTAGGTACATATCTTTGGTCTTCAGGAAGTTATTTGAGGAGAAAACAGGAAAGCTTTCAAATTTAAGAATAATTTGAACTTTTGTTGGGAGACAGACAATCTGTATGATTGAGTTTAGAAAGCACAAGAAAGGGTCCTAATGGTCCAAAGCACTGACCCCACCCACGGAGAAGAAGTACACGGTGGGATCAGACTGCTGTGGCTGTGGGCTTGAACCCTGCCAGCAGTGCCTGGCTGTGTAACAACAGACGATTTTCTTAACCCCTTGGGACTGCAGCATCCTCATCTGGAAAAGGAGGCAAACAAACCTGTGCAAGGCTATTGAGGAGAAAATGAAATGGTATGGGGGAAAGCCCTTAACAGAGTGCCCTGTGCATATTAGATGCTCAAAGTGTTCATGTTGCTTAGTGTGATTAAAGCCTGTGGGAGAAGATTTTTGAGAGGGTGGCACTGCACCAGACGCTAGGCTGGAAGACGGAAGCCATTAACTTAGCTCTTTGACAGTGTGCCTGGGGCTGACTCTGGGGCAAGACACGGGTTCTCCCTAGTGTGTGAATCTACGTGAGAGGACAGGCAGCTAAAACGCAAGCCGTGAAGGTCTGAGAAGGTGGAGGAGAATGATAATGGAAAGCATGGGGCAGGTGATCCCCATGTTATAAGTCTTCTTGATCTTGAAATCAAACGACAATACTCTTCAGAAATTGCAAGAAACCAGGCTGAAGCAAAACACCCCCATGTGGTTTTTAAACTAGTTAATGATAACATAAGACAAAAATGTTTGTGTTCTTATTTAAACCTTGAGTTAAGGGAATTTTATTCTTCAGGGTTTTTTAAGATATTTTAACCATAGTTTAAAAGAAACTAAGTATACATAATTTTTGCCTCATTATTTACTACTGCTCTGCCAAAAAAAGAAAAAGTTATTAGTTTGGGGTTTGTGTTTGAATAGAACTGTGAAATTTCTGTTTTAGAAAGTACTGCAAAACAATTCCTCGAAATGTTTTCCTCTGGTGTTTTCTGTCATGGAAAAGCTAGATTAATTCTAGAAATTTGCTTTTAAAATGATCTTGTTTTCTGATTGTGAAAGTAACACACATGCTCATTGTAGACACCCTAGTATAAGTAATACAAAGAATAAACTGTAAAGAAAACAAGGAGCCCTTTATTCTCACCAATAAGAATTAACCACAGTTAATATATTCCCTTCCAGTTCCTTTTTTACATTTTTTTAGCCGTGGTTGGAACCTATTTTCCCCACGTCACTAAAAATTATTTGTTACTTTATTTTTAACAACTGTCTATTTTTGCATATTAGTAATATAATGTCATTCTCTCTTGTTGAATGTCTATAGATTTTGGTTTTTGCTACTGTAAATTATGCTAAAGTGAAGATCTGTGTCCATAAATCTTTGAGTAAGATTCTTTTGGAGGATAGACTTCTATAATTTTGAGGGATAGACAACTGGATCCACAAATAAAAATCTTTCCTAAGGCTCCGTAATATAAGGTCAAGTTGATTTTTAGGAGTAGTCGTAGCAACAGTGAAGAACACTGCTCCCTAGTCATGACTATGGCCCTAGTCATGACTAATATCATTGCCAAAAGAAATCTTTTCTAATTTGATAGGTTAAAAAAAAAGATTCTGTTGTTTTATTTGAATTTATTTGACCCTATTGTCATCAAACAGCTTCATTAGCCATTTCCTCTTTTGTGAATTACCTATTACTGTCCTTTACCCATTTTTCTATTGGGGCCTTAATGCTTTTTAAATCTATTTATATATAACCCTTTATATCAGTCCTTTTCCTTTTTTGTAATTGTGGCAAATGGTTTTTTCCCCTAATTTTACTCTTTGCCTTTTAATTTTGTTCATGATTTTTTTATGTCTACAATTTTACATTTTTTACTTAAATAAATGAATCAAGCAATTCTTGGTGATTGTTTCCTTTGATTTCTGTTACTCTACAGAAAACCAGATCATTACCTATTTTTTCTGCTTGTATTTTTCTAATGGATTTTTTTTTTCTTTTTAACATACACCTTTGTATTGCTTCTGTAATTTATTGGGCTGTGAAGGGAGGATCTGATTTTTTCTTCAAAAGAGCTAGGCAGTATTTTCAATACCGTTAATTCAACATCCATCCCTTCCCCACTGAGTCACTGTGCCTCGGCCTCAGTGACCCCTCTTGGTGATACAGAGACAGAGGTGCTAGTCACAGTACATTCATAAACTGACACCAACCCCTCAGAGCGACCATCATCAGAAGCGCCAGGTTTGGCCGCCGAGTGCATCCCAGCTGAGGACCAGCCTTGCAAACATGACCTAAGAAGTTCCCACATACCAAAAAAGAAAGAGGTTCCCTTTCAAAGGAAGATCTGTTTAACTGAACTGAACATGTTTAACAGAGGACTTTTCTGTGAATTCCATTTGGAGCACTTGGAGTTTAAACTAACCCCACCGTGATCATTCGACAAACATTTGTTAAGCCTCTACTATGAACAGGAACTGTTTTAGGGTACTTCACTCTCCCTCTCTTTGTGTCTCAAATATTGTCAACAAATGCTACTTAAAAAGAAGTAGTATCAATTTCTTGTATTTTCATGCCAGATTTTTCTCCCTCCTTTAAAATAACTGTCACTGTTCTTTCAGATACACTCCTGGTCAGCTCACCCTCTTCTAATATGACACAAATCACATCTGCCAGTAATTCGGTTAGCTTATTTGAAAAGTTGATAAACTTCGTAAGTCTTTGGTTCGCCCATCTGTTCCCGTAGTTTGTCTGTTCCTTAAAGAATTTGATAGTTGCCATTTTCAAGGTGGCTTCATTTTGCAGCTATTTCTGAATTTTCTTTTTCATGATCACCACACCAGAAGGCTGTCCCAATTGTACATACTACCTTTCCTTTTGTTTTAAAATAACTTAAATCTCTTCAGGAGAGATGAATGATGAAATTTTGATTCTATCAAGCTCTTTATGCAATTGTTACTAAACTTTCAGCAATCAAGGGAGGGAATCTGATTTTGTGTTTTTGCCCAATATAGTACAGAATGTCAGTACTGTTCTTCTAGAAGAATAAGACAGCGCTTGGACAAGTGCGGCTGTGAAGGAGGCCCTGTGGATGTGCTCGAGCCCACCCAGAGCAGACAGGGAGGTGTGGGAATCAGGATCTGACATCTGCAATGCTTTCTAGGGGACTCGCCCAAGGGTCTGGCTGTGGATGGATGGCCGGGGCAGAGAGTAATCTGCTTGGGCGGACAAGGGGTGAGGAATTCAGGGGGCGATTATGACCAGAGGCTGGCAAGTGAGTGCCAACCACAGGACTGCTAACAGGGCAAGACTCTCCCCCGGGGAGAAGGACTGGACAGAACCAGGTGGGTCCTTGCCACGGGGCCTGAAAGAGAAACAAAGCCCAAATTGTCTGAGAACAGACCCAAAGTGGGTAAAAAAATAAATAAAAATTAGCGAGTAAACAAAGGTTAATCAGATTGTTTTCTGCCACTAGGTAGAAGGTGGATTCAAGGTAAAAATTTAGCTTGGTTGAAAAATGCAGCCCTGGCTTATGTGGCTCAGTGGATTGAGCACCAGCCTGCAAACCAAAGGGTGGTGGGTTCAATTCCCAGTCAAGGCACTTGCCTGGGTTGCAGGCCAGGTGTCCGGTGTGGGGTGTGCAAGAGGCAACCGCACACTGATGTTTCCCTCTCTTTCTCACTCCCTTCTACTCTGTCTAAAAATAAATAAATGAAATCTTTGAAAGAAAGAAAGAAAGGAAGACAAAGAAGAAAGAAAGAAAGAAAGAAAGAAAGAAAGAAAGAAAGAAAGAAAGAAAGAAAGAAAGAAAGAAAGAAAGAAAGAAAGAAAGAAAGAAAGAAAGAAACAGACATTTTACATTTCTTGCTATCCTAGCTGTCACAATGACACTAGAATGGGTCCTGGGCGTGAACATTTTTGTGGCATGTAAACCTTGCTGTGTTCCATAATGTGATTCCTGCCACTCCCTGAAAACTTAAACTGCCCTTGCCTGAGATTGAGCCCTCTCCCAATGCCCATTCCAAAACAGCATGTCAGCTACAGTCATGGTGTAGTCACTTGCCCCGAAAGTCTAGATACCTCATATCTGAGATTGCATTCCTTTGGAACTAAATACTAGCTTTGATTCAACCCGAGTGTACCATTCCTCCTTCAACGCTACTGTCCATACTTCTAGTTACTTCCCTGCTCAACCAAGAAAAGATGCCAGAAAGGGGATTAGGACCCTAATGTTGTTTTCAGGCACCCCCGGCAACAGTAGATTTGTACTGTTATACAATATAATCAGTCCCTGGTGGCTTTCTGAATAGCTGGACCCAGTAATTTGTACCAACTTCCACCCCATTTTTAACAACCAAGTTATAACTGCCATTTACTAAACACACCATATCATCTCTACAGAACACAGTGTTACATTTGTAGTCCCACAGATTTAGGCTGTGGGATGACTATTATTTTGCTTGGTTCTAGGCAACGTAATACGACTTTGAGCTTGTGGCAGACTCTGACCCTCACGTCCTTCTCACAAGAATAGTGATGAAGCTATTATTTCCCAGACCTTGCACTTGTGCAATTTTTCAATGTTTATCCAATAATTTTTTTAATTATTATTTTGTTTCTGATCTATTAGGAAATCTATGCTTACCGTAGAAAAACTGGACAACACAGAAAACCATAAAGAAACAAATAAAAAGAACTTACTATCCACTTGCCAGAGAGCCCTTGTGAACATTTTGATATCCTGTATTTCCTTTCAGCCCCTTTTCTTTGCACACGTCTTTTAACATTTGAAAACATACTGCATGTAGTATTTTGTAATCTACATTTTTACTTAGCAACATATCATGTCACTAAAGATTCTCCTGAAGAGTGATTGTTTTTGTTTAGAATTTTAAACAAACAAAAAAAATCCACTTCTAGGACTTTACCTGATAAGTAACTATTGCTAGCAAAGATTTAGCAATGAAAAATTTACTACAGTTTCATCTATAATGAGGAAAAACTAGGATAATACAAAAATACTTTTTTTAAAAAACCAGAGTAAATATTCACCTACACAACGAAATACCAGGCACCATTGTTAAATTACATTTAAAAGAATAGTTTGTTAAATGAAGAAAACTTATTGAGGATTACTCAGAGGAAAAGCAAATTATAAGACTCCATGATGTGATTTAATTTTTAAGTAATATTGTAACTATATTTAAAAAGATTAGATGATACAACAGACACAGCAACACAAGAATAATAGTTACATCTGATTGGTGGAATTATGGGTAATTTTCGAGTTTTGTTTCATTTTGAGACTATTTTTCTAAATGTCCCATGTTTATATATTGTAAAAATAAAAATAAATTTTAATTCATTATGCTCATGAATAATATTTTGCCCCTTTAAGGTATCAATATTTATTTAATCGATTCCCTCTACCTTGGACAGATAGAAAGTTTGTAATTAAATAATGTCACATCATAATTACAAAGACCAGATTCACCTCTGGAGGTGGGGCGAGTGAAAGCACTGGGAGAGGGCTGTGTAAAGGGTTTCCACTCTTTTGATAGAAACAGTTCTTTATCAACAGATAAAAGTCTGAGTATTGGGTATGTGGGTGTTCATTGCATTAACCTTCATGCTTTTTGTATCATTTAAATAATTTATAATGAATTCTTAAAATAATACCATAGTAAGAAATGCATACAGCAATATAGACACATGTATGTATCTTGAATATATATTTATTTCATTAAAATGATTTGCTAAAAATAGAACTACTAGGTAGAAATGGGGAATTGTATTTAAAACTTTTGCTATATCGACTATATTGTCCTCCAGGAAGCCTGAAACAATTTATATTCTCACTAGAAATAAACAAGTGCTTGTTTTACCTAGGTCTGACCAATAACGCCTTTATTATTTTAAAATCTTGGCAAAATTAGGTTAAAAATGTTATCTCCCTATTGGATTAATTTGAATTCCTTTGATTAGTAGTGAGGAAGACATTTCATCTGTATTGCCTCTTTACTCATCTTTTTTCCTATATTGCTTTGCCACATCTTTTGCCCATTTTTCTGTTGGTTAGGCACATAATTATTAATCTTCATATATTAATAATACCTCCCACAGGTGTAATCTGCTTTGTATTTGCACTTACGGTGTTTTGATATTTGGAGGTTCTACTTTCTCTGTAATGAAATATATGAAAATTTTTTCTGGGATTTTTTTCTCCCTTTACCTGGATATTTAGGTAAGATGTATCTTCTACAAAACCAAATACACATGTATTTACAATTGTTTCCAGTGTATTGTCGTTTGGTGTTTTACATTTAACTCTCTAAGCTATCCATGATTATGGTGTAAAGATCTGACTACATTTTTAGCAAAATAACCAGATCATAATATCTCAGCCTCTGCCCCTTTTATTTTTTTAACAACATGTATTTTCTTTGTGGTTTGAAATGCTCTTTTATCTATTACTAACTACCACAGTCAATTTCTTGGCTTTTTGTTGTCTATTATCTGTCTCTTTTGCACAGTTCACTCGCTACTTCATTTATTCCATCTTTATA
Source organism: Mormoops blainvillei (assembly GCA_004026545.1). Taxonomy (NCBI): domain Eukaryota; kingdom Metazoa; phylum Chordata; class Mammalia; order Chiroptera; family Mormoopidae; genus Mormoops; species Mormoops blainvillei. The sequence continues at coordinate 64,913 of PVJD01007708.1, read as the reverse complement.
ATGTATTTCAATATCCTATAAGTCAAGTTCCCTTCATAATGCTGTTTTTTTCTTAATTCTTCTTGGTTGGTTACCTATTTCAGGTTAGATTTCCAATCATATTGTATAGTTCCACAAATACTTTGTTGAGTCTTTATCTGGAGTGGCATTTAATCTATAGATAAGTTTGGGAATAATGGGAACCTGTGCATTATTGATTCTTCCAATTTGGAAATAGGGAACACTGCATTTATCCAAGATGTACTAATTGCTCTTAAGTTACATAATTTTCTTCATGTAGGTCCTACAAGTTCATTGTAAATTTATTTACGGATATAAATGAAATTTTAATATATTATAAATATATCAGTTTTATAAATGTTTTTTATAATATCCAAATTTTAAAGGGGTAAATATCATATATCTATCTCATACCATTCACAAAAGTGAAAACTAAGATAAATTAAACATTTAATTAGAAAAAAGGATACGAAAAATATATATATAAGAAGTATTCTAATCTATTGTAGGAAATTTTTTTTTGGTAATATGACACTATGACTAGAAACCATAAAGAAAAGAAACAATGGAATAAATTAAAAAACTAAAAATGTATAACTCCCCCATGGAAAAAGACACTAAAAACAATGTTAAAAAGTAAATAACAAACTGGCAAAATTATCTTTAATGTAGAAGGTATTTCTCCAAATCAACAAGAGAAAGGATGAGAAAGGACAAGAAAATGCAATATATAGAGGAAGAAAAAAAGTAGGGTTTTGAAAATGGTAATTTTACTTCTAAAGAAATATTAATTAAAACTACAGTGAAGTACTACTCTTCTTCCAGTATCTCATTAACCATGACACTAACCAGTGTGAGGATAAGTTATGAAAAAGCAGGCTCTCCCACCGCCTGCCTTGAACTGTGAATTGACACTGTCTTCTTGAAGGGCGAGTTGTCAAGCTTAATGAAATGTAGAATGTGCCTTCACTTTGACCTACCAATTCTATTTCAAGCATTTTAACTATGAATTCTCCCACAAGATGTACAAAAATGTTTATTGCAGCACTGTCTGTACACTCATTGCAGCATGGCTTTTAACTTTGAAGAACATAAACAATGAGAGTGGCCTAAAAGGAGACAATGCACCTGAATTTTGAGCAGAGCAGTGACAAATGGGACTTAAGATATTAAACCATCTTTGCATTTTGAAATAATCCCCACTCTGACAAATATTATTTCTTTACTACATTTCTGGCTGATATTTGCTAAAATTTTATTTAGCAAAATTTTTCACCTATACTTGAAAGTGGGGTTTGTTATAATTTTCAAACTCATTTTAATATATATTCAAGTTTATTTCTTTATCTTGTTAGTTTCATTTTGTTAGTGTTTGCCCAAGGTCAGCCTTTTAAGATTATAAAGTTGATTGATTGTTAGTTTGATTGGATGGTTGTTGGGTTGATTGGTTTTGGAGGTAGAACGGCATTGTGCTCAGCTAAACAAACAAACAAAAAATTGTTTTCTAGCTTCTCTTGCAGCTAAGTGAGGAAGCTCAAGTCCATGAGTTAAGACTGAAAGTTTGTGGAAGATCTGGGAAGGCTTTATGAAGGAAACTAAAGCAGCTGCAAGGTGTACCTATATTTCCTTCTCCCTCGTTCTTCCTTCTGCCTGAAATATGAATGCTATGTTTAGCTCCGGCAGGCTTCTTGGACCATGAAGTTACCTTGATAATAGAAAACAAAGATGGTAGAGCAGAAAGACAGAAGGAACCTGAGTCCTTGATGATGATGAAGATACATGTCTTTGTGCTTTTATGTGTGAAATGTTTTTGAAATTTCATTTGGTGTTTCTAAAACATTAGCTATCCCTCATAGTTTTATGTCATCTGGAAATTTGACAGGCATGCCTTCTTCGACCCAATTTAATTTTTATTCCTCCAGGTTAATCCATTATTTCACACCCTTTGAATATAATTATTTAACTAACTGAATTCCATTGATTAGACTATTAACTAGCCAATATTTCTATGTATTTTCCACCAAGATGGAAAAACACTCTGCCAGCTGTCTTGCTAAAGTAAAGATAATTTACATTTGTTCAATTCTCTCTATCTACAGCTATCTATTGTATAATAAAGAATTTGTCTGGTCTTTGTCCCAGATTCCTGATAGGGAGCTTCAAAGGCCCTTGGAATTTCCTGAGTGATAGGACTGTCTTTGTTAGCTAATAGACTCCTGGATAGCTTCAGGACGAGGGCTGGTCACCAGCAAGATTAACCTCATGATTAGAAAATTGGGACTTGCAGCCTCTTCAACTCCCAGGGAAGACAGGAAGACTAGAGAGAGAGCTCAATCACATGGGCAATAATTTAATCCGTCGTGCCCAAACCCCTAGGAAAACCAAAGCTTAGTGGAGCCTCCTGGCTGGCAAACAGATTCATGTGCGAGGAGCGTGACAGTCCTGCTGCCCAGGAAAGGTAGGAAGTTCTGTGCTCCTTCCTATGCGTCCCTCCCGGTGTGCATTCTTTATAATAAACCTGTAATTTTAAGTATTGCACTTTCCAGAGTTCTGTGAGTAGTTCTGGTGAATTATCAAACCTGAGGGGTGTCATGAGAACCACCTGGACTGGTGGCCAGTTTGCCAGGAGTGTGTGTGGCCTGAGGACTCCACTTGCATCTGAAGTGAGGACAGTCCTGTGGAAGACGGAGCTCTCAACTTACGGGAACTGATGCTAACGCCAGGTGGTTAGCATCAGCTGTATTGCAGTACATCCAGGTGGTGTCTAAGCACTACCCAAACTAGAACTGTATCCAAAAGAAAAAGAAATTAAGTTGTTTGTTTGCTTAGTTCTCATAAACCCATCGTACTTCCTATGATTACACTTCCTTTTCTAAATTAAACCACCAGTTTAATGATAGGCTATATATTACTACCCGATATGGAAATTTCATGTGAAATTCCTTCAATTTGTAGAAAACTTGAAAAGATTTAGTGATTGGATAACCTTTCCCAAATGCTTCGTTTTAGCTCCCTGACAGCAATGTTTGCTCAAGTTGGGAATGTGATTATTGTAGAATAGTTCTGTATTTAAAATCTATATATTTTACTAAGTTGTCTAAAGCAGTGATTCGCAACTAAGTGAGTTTGCTCTCCAAGAAACCTTTGGCAATGTTTGCAGATGTTTGGGCTTGTCAGAACTAGGAGGAGGGGATGCTAAGGGGCCTGTAGTGGGTAGAAGTCAGGGATGCTGCTAACCATCCTACCACGAACAGGACAGCTGCCCACAGGAAAGAATTTTCTGGTCCCAAATGTGAATGCTGCCAACATTGAGAAAAAAACTTGCACTGAGGTTCCCTCAGGAGTAGGAGGTGAAGCAAGGATGCCACCCAGGCCTTTATGACTCTGATGACTGATCCTGGAATGAGCCACATTCTGTCTTTAAATGCTCTCAGTTTTTTCATTTCAAGCACTTTTACTTTAAAAGCAGGTTTTCCCTTTTGAGATCCACTTCCCTGTTAATAGTCCTTATTTTAGAAATTTTGACGAAGGCACAATATTTATTGTTTCTTCAACTTTTTGAAATGTATTATCCTAAAGCCTTGGATACCCAGGATTTTTAGGATTTGGCTTCAATATGTTATGATCCCTTTTTTTTTCCCCAAGGTTTCCAGCACTTCCGTGTCATCCAAGCTTTTCAGTAGTAAGAATGAAGTCTACTTTTTCACGCAATGGTCACATCAATGATATTAAATTACCCATAAAGAATAAAGTGATATGCAATATACTTTATAGGTAATGCAAAGTATAAGCACCACTACATACATGGGGCATTATTGCCTTTTATTGTGACTTTTGTGTTTTCCTCTTTAGCAAGTAAATTGCTTTCCAAACGGACTCCCCTAGTAAATATTATCTCTATTGACTTAAGGAGATAGCATTATGTGACTAACTTGCATGGACAGTAGAGTACACTGCATCTATTTTTAAGAAGGACCAAGACATCACTTAGAAAAGTATATCTTACTAAAGAAAGGGTAGAGTCATACTCTCTTCGTCCAAGGGCTAATGACTGTTGTGTGATGGGAAGAGGTATTTCACAAATAACTGATGGTGTTAAGCTTTGCTTCCACCATTCTCACCATGGATTTATGTCAGACTGCTAAGGAATAAAGATGGTAACCAAAAATCGAAATCAGCTTTGTACAAAGCTGGCGTTTGGGGAGAGGTAACTGTTGGTCCTCCCTGAGCCTGATGCAGGAAGGAGCAGAGAGCATCCTTATGCATAGCAGGAGATGCTGACCCATGTCACCTGGCCATGACAATCAGGATATACAATACGAGGAAGACCGAGAACCACAGGTGGCCCCAGGAGCCAGGGAAAGGAAAGCGCACATGCCACATGGAATCTGTAATTACATTTGTAAGCGCGGGTAAGGTCTCCTGAGAGTGTGGAATCTGAAATTATTAAAGGGCCCCTGGAATTCCTCTGGTAGTGCCTGAGAACGATGAGCTGAGGAAACCATGAGACCCAGGGAAACGGGTTACAGTTACGAAGAGCATCTAAAACAGCTTGAGTTCTTTCTGTCTGAGCTGCGGTATAAGCGAACCCACTTAATTCAATCTCAGTTCAGCCCACTTGTGCCTACAACAGCTCAAAGGTAGTATGCCTTTCCTGGACATATAAAGGACCAGAATTATTCCAACATTATTTCAAGAGCTTGTCAGTAATGGATCGACTGGCTGATCCCCTTTCCCCCTTTTTGCCAGGTCTGAAATTTTCTCATTAGACTACAAGTTAGTAAGTCAAAGTGCTGTTGACATCCAGAATTTATTGCAGGGTCCCCAAGTGAAACATACAGCCTAGGGACATGAACTTGAAGTCAAGCCTGCACACAAAGCAGGATATGCATTGAGTGCTGGCAGCGGTAAGTCTCCCCACTCTCTTCTCAGATTCCGCAGACACTGTCCTCTTAGCCCCGTGTAGTATTATTTGTTATATTTTTACTTATTATTTATATATGATCAGTTATTATATATAATTCTAATCTCTTCTCTCAGACCTTATTAAGGAAACACATTGAGGACAGGTTCCAGAGCTGCATGTCCTTATCTCCCTTTTTATACGAGGAATCCAACTGTTTATGGCCAACATGATACAGCATATTCTGGGCCGCTTACCATGCACTGGCATCGACTATATTTACAAGAGGTCTCTGACATAGTCAGAAAAAGGCAGTCAAATCACTTTATATGGACCAAGTATCCAAATCAAATGATTACTTGCTTTCCTCTCATTTCTCAACCATTTCTATTGTGGCAGCTTTGGTTAAATTAAATATGAAAATGCACATCAGAGACCTTTTCAGAGAAACTAAATCAGTTCGAGAGCTTCTCTTGATAGCTATCATTATCTTTATTTTTGTAGAGGGTGAAAGATCACGGCAGGGTGGTGCCTCTACTGAGATGCTCACACAATCAGTTCCTACTTTATTCCTGTATCAGCCCTTCCAGTCAGACATAGCTCTTCAAGCTCTCCTAAGCTCATTTTGACCTGGATGTTTTTGGTCACCAGGGTTTCACGGAATGGTAATGCTTTCCCTCTTCCCTTCCCCCCTTAAAAAAGCCCCACCTATCCCCCAAGGCCTGTTTCAATTTCCAGCCACATGAGAGCCCTTTCCCACCACTCCAGGCTATTCCAAGCTGCCCCTTCCCTGAACTCTTGCTCACACAGTGTATCTCTTAATAGTTCTCTAATGGTTCCATGTTATATTGGTGTTGTCTCCCCAGGTGGATCATAAACTTTCTGGTTTATGATCTCTCCCCGACCTTCTTTTGTACCCAATAAATATTTGTCAATTGACTGATGGGTCCAGGAATCACGGTACACAGTTGTGATGGGGGGAAGAATTAAAAGCAATAGGCAGATCTCAGATGTCATCAAATTTAGATTACTCTAAACCTAGATGTTTCTTTTAAATTGAGCGTCCCAATCCTTGGCTTTGGAGCTAGCAGGTTGGTCCGCCGAGTCTCAGGTTTCTGGGTGTTATTGTTTACTTGGCTTTCCTGGGATGTAACTTTCAGAAGATGGATTACAGTGTGCTCTTACTCCACTACACAGCCTATTGATTTTATATGTCATCAATGTATATTGTATGTCTACACTATTACCAGAAGAAGCAGGAGGTGCACGTAGTTACGCCACTGCCTCAGCCCGTCATCCCATGCTGTGCCCTATGGGAAGCCGCTGATTCTTACACTTGGAGCTGGGACAATGCAACTTAATCAGACTGACAGGAAACAGGCAGCAATTACAGTGTGCTGCTACATCTGCTGGGTTCCACTTCACTGAAGGAAGAGTTATCTCAATTTTAATGTACATCCCTTTTTCATGTTTCATTTAACCTCTGCTGTATTATTAAACACATCAAAATATAATGACACTCGTTAAAGAAGAAAAAGGGGGCAGTTGGGATATTTTGGACTGTATTCCTATATTTGTAACTTAATTGTATCATTTTTGCTTCTCTTCAACATCTCTCCCTGGTGAATAACTAATTCAGTATATAGGTATTTAAATGGCGAGCTGGAAACTGGCTGTTTAAACACCTACATCAACACTGAGTTCAGCTACAATGAAATGTCCCTCAATCATTTGTCTGTTTTCACTAGGAGTGTTTCTCTTTCCAAAAACATTCTTTTGCAATGTGTCAAAATAGCTAGTTTACCCATTACTGCAGTGCACATAAACTGCTTTAAAAACAGCTCAATGAAATTCCCCAAGATGTATTTGTAATGACTCAAGAGGCCTCTGGAACTTAAACTAGCAGGTGTCTCACTCACTGGCCTGTCTTGACCTGAGACGCAGGACCCATATTAAACCATTCATTTCTGCAAGACAAATGTGATGACATACCAGGCCAAGCCTCTTGTCTGTAGTGATTTTTCTTTCCACTTTGATTCTCTTATCCCGTGTCTTTGAGCTCCAGGTTCACAACTGCATCTAAAGTATTTTGTGAACCTCCCTAGAAATTAAGCATCCACTAGAGAATAATTACAACCTCCAAATACAGACTTTTCCCTGGTACAAGTTTCCCGAGAAATAACTGAGATATAACACTGAGTTCCACTTTAACTATTAAAATATTCAATCAAGTAGAAATTGCAAGATATTTGGGGCAGGTTGTATGTATTGGGGAAATGGAGGAAAATGTTAATAGTTTAGACATGCTTCCATATAAACAAATATGTAAGCAAAAAAGTCCCAGTGCTCCATTAAAAAAAAAATTCTCAGATTTTTCTTTAAAGGATAATCTAATCAAAATATTGCAGGCATGTCCATAATTAGTAATGAACAGGTTGCTATGAGCTAGGATGACGCAAAGAGGTACAACAAAAAGTCTGGGTTTTCAAGGAGCTAAAAATTTAGAATTAAAAAGGAACACGGAGAAACAGGAGCCGCAGCCCAGAGAAGCTTCTATCAGTATTGCGGAACTAACCACAGGACAACACCCTAACGGCTTACGAGGGAGGATCCCCCAAAATCCATTATTTACAAAATTTACCAAAAAATTGTGTATTGATGCTTACATGTTTAAATGTCAGTCACCTTCAAAGTCCTCTCCACTTGATGCAATACACCTATCGAGACCTTTTCTCCGCTGCTCAAAACAAGTGTTGAACTCGTCAATTTTGATGCCTTTTAGTGATTCTGCCATTTTTTGTTTCACCTCCTCCACATCAGCAAAACGTTTCCCTCTGAGGACTTTTTTCATCCAGGGGAACAAAAAAAGAGTTGCTCAGGGTGAAATCGGGTGAAAAGTGGGGGCACGGGGGCCATGCTAAATTGGTCAAAAACTGCTGAACACTCAGTGTAGTGTGGGCAGGCGCACTTGCGAATCACCTATCATGAAATGGGCAAATGAGTTGAAAGAGGCTTAAAACAAATTCACTGAAGCAGGCCGCAGCTTCTCTCAACACCACCAGCTGGTGCACTGATATAGATGGGTTCCTGAAACTCACCTAGCAGGGGAAGCGTGTACTACAAGGGGCCCACCCTTCAGAAGACAATTCTGGTTTTTGGGGACCCCCCTCTCGTATGTTCCTTGTTAAGTGAACAAGAGGACTGAGGCCCCTGAGATCACCTTTGGGATAAAAATAACCTGATGTCCCGCCAGCGAGCACCTAAACAAGCCTCCCAAATGTCTATCATCAGCATCCGTTTGAATTCTTCCTTCTCCTGCCACATGGTTGCTAATAGGTTAAATATTATTCCTGGATAAAAGAGTGTAATGAAAGCAACACTCCTTAACTGCTGTTTACTTTATGTGCTCCCTACGGTATCATGATCATCAACCTTAAAAAGACAGAATAAATATCATTAAGAGAGAAGGAGAACATAAGCTTGGAGCATGATTGCAACTAGCCACTTTAATGGTATTCATATCACCAGGCCCAAACAAATTATATCCCTGGATGCCCAAGGTACTTGCAAGTGTGATCACAAAACCAATGTCAACAGTCTTTGAATGGAGAGGAGGAAAGATACCGTAACGGTGTAAGGATGTACTGCCCTGTCCTTCCAAAAAAGAGGAGGAGAAGGAAAAAGCAAATTTCAGGAACTATTAAATATGAGTTTAATTCTTATCTTCCTTAATATTTTCTAAGATATTATTAAGAATTGACTTGAAGGGAAGAATAGCTTTGAAGAAGTGACCTTTGGGAGCTAACACAGGTTCACTAAGAACAAGTGAAGCTGACACTGAGATACCACTGCACCCCTAATAGAACATCCAAAATGTGAAATATTAACAGCAGCGTTTGCTGGCAAAGACAAAGAGTGACAGGAACTCTCATTCATTGCTGGTGGGAATGCAAAATGGTACACTCCGTTTGAAAGACCGCCTGGTAGCTTCTCACAAAACTAAACATACTCTTGCCATACAATCCAGCCACCACACTCCTTGGTACTACCCAAAGGAGCTGAAAACCGTGCCTGCACAAAAACCTGCACATGGATGTTCATGACAGCTTTATTTATAACTGCCCAAACTTGGAAGCAACCAAGATGTCCTTCAATAGGTGCATGAATAAGTAATCTGTAGTACATCCAGACAATGGACTATCGTTCAGAGCTAAAAAAGAAATGAGCTATCGAGCCCTGAACAAAGCTGGAGGAATCTTAAGTGCATATCGCGAAGTGAAAGAAGCTGATCTAAAAAAGGCCACCTACTGTGTGCTTCCAACTACATGGCATTCTGGAAAAGGTAAAACCATGGAGATAATGAAAAGGTCAGTGGTTGCCAAGGGTGAGGAAATGGAGGAGGTATCACTTTGACCAGGAGGAGCAGGGAGGATTTCCGGGTCAGTGAAGCTACTCTGCATGATGCTCCAATGATGGATTCATGTCATTAAACATTTGACCAAACCAATGGAATATGCAGGGCGGGGCAAAGTAGGTTTGCAGGTGCGAGTATGGGAAATGGTTTATTCTTGTATTATTGTTTATTAATTATTGTATCATTTTCTACATAAACAATTGTAAACTTACTTTTGCCTCACCCTGTATGTCAGGAGTGAACCAACCTAATGTAAACTATGGACTTCGGGCAATAATGATGAGTCACTGTAGGTTCATCAGTTGTAACAAACGCTGCTAGGGGGTGTTGACGATGGGGGCAGCTGCGCATGGGTGGCCAGGGGGTTTGTAAGAAACCCCTGTATCTTCCTCTTAATTTTTCTGTGAACCTAAGAAACTAAAGTCTTAAAAAGAAAAGGAAGGGAAAGAAAGAGAGAGGATATGATGGAAACAGGAAAGGAGAGAAAAAGTTAGTGAAGAGAAGGGAGTCTTCCCTTGGCCTTCCTCTGTTCTTTTATGATTTCTTCTCATTTTTACTCTAAATTTGCAAATTTCCTGTGTGCATATCATGTGCCTTTGTTTTACTTTTCTACTCTCATCTATCAGCAACCCCCACCTTATTTATCCTCAAACACCCCACGAACCCACGGCATCACGCTAGACTCGCTGTTATGCAAGGAAACTTACTTTAGGTCCCTCTTCCCTAGCTACCGTATGTGTTTTTCCATAACAGAAACGACCCCACAGGGGTTGACTTACCTCGATTGTCAGCGGTTGGCAGGAATTTGGAATGACGTGACAATATGGAAAACATCTACTGGTGAACATTCTCCCTTAGGCTCTTCTAGTTCCACGTTACATCAAAGCTCTAATCAGATCCTAACTTCTATCATGGGGAAGTCACATGTTGAAATTCAACTCTAAAGGCAATTCTTTTATTTGACATTAAAAGACTTCATTTTGATTTACATTTTTATTGATTTCTTTTTATGTTGTCCTGGGTTGGTCACTAACTGAAACAGCTCCAGAGAGGACACTCTCTGAGGCTGCTTATTCAGACTGTGGTGCACCAACAGGTCATGCTCAGGTAAGTACGTTCAGGCCAATCTAATTTAAAGAATGGCACAGTACTGTCCGCAGAATCGCAGCCTTTCCAGAAATGTTTACTAAAAGACAGATTTGGGGGACAGTTCATATGATGGATACCTAATCATTAACTTTTAACTATTCAAGGTATCCAGGGGCCAAATCAGTTCTTTTACAGCGTAATGCATGCTGCATTCCATTTAGTGCCTTATGAAATATACAGTTACATAAATCTGCTTAATGAAATGAATATTTTGCATGTGTTCCAAGCATTTGAGAAATTACCCGTGTCTGAAATTTGAATCACACATGAAATGGACATTCAGCTAAGACGGTCTAACAAGTCTACTGTAAAACCACTTGGTAAAATGACAATGCTGAACCTAAACAAAATCCAAAATAACCCAAATTATGCCTCAAACTTAAAAAAACTCACTGAATCCTGTTATCTGCGATAAAATTTATACAATTCTTGTATTTGATAAAACACAAAAAATGGTTTCTAATAAGCAGTTGTGATATACTGATTTACTAAGAGCTCTATGAAGACATGACTTAAAAAGATAAATTTGTTAAAGAAAAAAAAAAACCCCAAAACTGAAGCCCCATAATAGGATCACTATAATGATTCGTATAATTAATACTTCAAATTTGGTATAGTTATACATTAACTATAACTGGAATTATAAAAAGGGATTAAAAATAAATTGAATTAAAATCCAAAGAGTACTAAAGGATGGGTAAAAGTAAAAAATAAACTAAAAAAGTAACAAAACGTACTATTTGAAAAATTGGTAAAAAAACTTTAAAAAATGCAAAAACGTTGACAAAGTGGGAAATGATTTTTAAAAGATCTGAAAGCAGTTAATATGAACTGAATTAATATATATATTTAAAATATAGGAATTTGTTAATAATATATTTTATGAATATTAAATGTTTCATTTAAAAATTAAACCACTCTATGTCTATTAGCAATCTGCAAGTAAAATAATCCTTAAAATACGTGAGAGAGGACAGAATGAAAACCAACTGACACTTTAGAGAGTCTTTAAATCTGTTAAAATTATCCCATTCAATATGAATTGTTATAAATAACAGTTAAAAGAAACATATTCTTGTTAACTATCTTTATCAATTTGCACCTCCCCTTTCCCAGCTGTAATGGAAACGGCCCCTTCCCCCATTCACACCTTCATCATACCAATACTAAGTATCCTCAGAATTTATTTTATCTTTCCCGATCTGAACAGGCACAAAGGACTTGTTACTGCGGCTTTTACAGCATCTATTTGGTTACTATTGAAGTTGAATATCTTGCAGATATTTTTTAGCCATGGGTATTTTTTCTTTTGTAAATTACCTATGTAGAGCCCTTGCCCATTTTTCCTGTTGGTAGTGTTTGCTGCTTTCTTATAATTTGTAAGTTCTTTTTGCAGAATAGGGACATTAATCCTTTGTCAGGCATGTTGCAAATAGCTTTTCCTACCAAAACTGGCTTTAAAGTTTAATTCAAATAGATGTTCACTATTAACCCGAAAGAATTAGCAATAGTGTCATCTTTGACTATGGACTCTAACAAGATGGGAAAATGGAATTGGTTATCTTAGGAGCTAGTGAATTTCTTGTCATTTGGAATATTTAAATATTTTACCACCTGGCCGGGACGTTGCAAGAGGTGATTCAACATTGAAAGGGTGCTTGGAATAAGTGACTTTTATGATCCTCCCAGCCCTGAGAGTGTAGGAGTCTGTGAGTGAGACAAGTATTTAACTTCATGAAAAACAAGCCAGTGCACCTGTGATAACAAGTGAGGAATTGATTCCTATTACACATACACGCACACACAAACCCTCACGAGAGTACAATAGCCTGAACTGAGAAGCCAACAAAAGGTGTGTGTGTGCATCTATGTTTAGATGTGTGCCTTTATGTGTGCATATATAGGGGCACGTGAGGGAGGAAGAAACAAAAGAGAAAAGCGCATGACTACTAAATAATTACATTTCAGTGTTGAAATATTTTTCAATGAAAATAACATTTTAGGGTGAAAAGTCAAAAAGAGGACAGCTTTCTATTATTAAAGAAAAAGGGAAATATATTTCCAGTAAAAGGAGGATCAAAAAAACAAATAAAACAAGGAAACAAGCAAACGTGTTCTCTTTTCTTTAATCTTTCTCCTATCTTCCACATGTTTAATTTGTGAATCATCTGGATAATTGTTTCAACTCTCCTTTGCTTTGTTTCAGAAGGGCCACAGTTACGATGGAAACAGAATTATTAATAGCGATCATTTACAGAGTAGAAATTAACCCATGTACACACACAAACCAATGTACACACAAGCATTTTATTTTCCCAATGCCATGAAATAGATACTACGATTAAGCCCATTCTACACATAAATAACTGAGGCAAAGAGGAGTGAAATAACTCACTCGAGTCACACAGCTAGTAAGTAGCAGAGTCAAGATTCAAACTCGGGCAGGCAGCTCCCAGAATCCAGCACCGCACTGCCTCTTGCCAAGCATGGTGGGCACACTGGGCTTTGGAATCCATAGCAGACCTGGCTTCCACTTCATGCTCCAACACCTAAAAGCTGTGTGACTTTGGAGGAATCATTTCCCTGCCCCGAGCCTCGGTTTTCTCATTTATGTAATGTAACTGCTGTCTTTCTCACAGGGTGGTTGTGAAGATGAAATGAGATCATGTTGGAACCTGAAACACAGGAAACACTTACTAAATCATAGCTATGATTATTACTGGCTTTAGACATAAATGCTGTAAAATTCTGAGGCAGGTAATTTCCTAAAGACAATTAAACCATGTTACAAAGCCAGGTCTTTTAGAAATGTTAAAAGCGTATCAGGAAAAATACCAGGGTGGAAATGAAAGCCTCCCCAACCCTTCAAGTGCTGTGAGGGCGATAAGACCACTTGCTACCAGAAGGGTCCTGTTATCCTCCTCCCAGATCCCTAAAGCTCTGGTAGGATTGAGTAATCTCAGGCGATAAGAGAGATGTAAGGAATTAGGACTCCTGATAATGCACTGTGGTTTTGTTTGCCCACACTTGGAGGAGATATGGGTGACACAGATAAAGTATTGGCAAAAGCCCCAGGTGGGCTTAAAATACCTCCTCCCGCCCTGGAGAGTTGGATGGCTGTGACTTTGGGGCTGACCCGCTGCTACTGTGTTTGTTCTGCTTATCTCAGAGCGTGCCGGAGCCATCGAGGGCCAGGTGGCCTGGGCGGCGGCGCTCTGTGAGGACCTGTGTGCGGGAGCTCGGGACTTCTGCGTCAGCCGGACTCTGAAAGGAGAAAGGGTTTCCGGGTCTCGAAATGCCATATTGTGTCATCATTTGAAGAGACATCCGAATGTGGAAGAATTACAGATATGACATTCTTCCAACACACGAAGACTAGAGGTTGTAGAGACGGGTAAGGTAGCTAATTCAGACCAGAGAGGCCCCGGGGATGTACCGTGGGTACTCTGAGGAGGGGTGGTTAATTCAGACTGGATGAAGTGGGGAAAAGGGGAGCGAGGACGTCTTCCTCGGTAAAAATGGCCTCTGAACAGGCCCTTGAGTGAAGAAGAAATACGATGCTGGTATGCGGAGCAGAAATGATGAATTCCCCAGGTAGAGGGGACAGGCATCGCCTACTGTGGCAGCACCGAATACCAGATCTATGCACTACTTCCTGAAGAATTCTGGGGCAAGAAAGCTTATAATTTTACCAGACTTTTCTGTCCCCCTTTTCCCTTCCTCCCAAACTTCATGCAACAGAAAACTAGCCCTGCCCATCAATAGGTGCCATACTTAAAGCTATGTAAATAAAACAACTTGCTGAAGGTTGGAAAGCATTTCTAAAAATGGTGTCGACCAGAGTGAGAAGAACCAGGGATGTTAGCTGGAATATAGATTGGTACGACTTTTGGCAATTTGCCACCATCTGGCAAAAAAAAAAAAAAAATTACGCGCATGGAGCCTTTGATTTGGCATTATCATGTCTGTAAGTCCATCCCACAGGGTAAAGGTGTATGTGAAGGCCTTAAGTGTTTATTAAATGAACATTTCCTGAGTCTTCATGTGTGAGACAGCTTGGTGGGTGTCCCTACTAGGGATAAGATAGTGGTGAAGAAGACAAAACCTAGCCCTCCCGCAACTTACAGGAACAAATGAGCAAGTATATTTCATTCAGCTTCAGAGAGTGCACACATCTCTATGAAATAAGAAGAAAAAGAGTGAGAAAGGGAGGTTCCTCTTGACAAGGTAATAGTTGGACAAGAATTCAAATTATGGGAGAAAAAGGCCCATAGATTGTTTCTAAGTTTCAACCTCTGTTGTCTTTCTTCAAAACACTTGTCCATGACAACTAGAAAGGCCCATGCAAAGATTTTAGGGGGACAGCATCTTAGGCAAAGAACATATTTAGTTTAACAGTAGGTCTGTAAAATGGCAAAATAAACCAACAAACAATGATAATGGAAACAATGTGATATTCATATTTTCAGATTTGGTTAAACTAATTTGTGTATCCATGAAATGGAACACTATGCAGTAAAGAGGTTAACACAGTTCTCATATCTTGATAATAGAATCCTCTCTAAACTATTTTAAAACCTTATTTTTAAGTTCAGTTGTTAAATATGGCATGATCCCATTTATGTTAAATGAATGAGTGTAAAAATTTTCTAAAAGGATATGTAAAAATCCACCTGTAACAAGGACATGTAGAAAGTGACTTGGATGTAAGTCTGAAGCTCTGAGAGAGAAGGAAGACTTTAGGTTTCATTTGCATGTTTTATGCTACTGAATTTTAATCAATGTATGTACCATTTTTATAACTAAAAATATTTATTTTTATTAAGATTTGTTTTTTAAAATTTCTACAAACAAAAAATGTCTTTAAGGTATTTCTGCTTTTTCACTGGAATGTTCTGAATATTTATTTGTTTATTGCAATTGCTTCTTGGACAATAAGTCCTTTTGGAATTGTTTTAGAATGCTTTATCTTTCAGGAAAACCACTTGACACAGTCCCTGTGTTGTCATAGTGACACCAAAGGTAGCCCCTGGATCCAAAACTACCCTCGTGTCCCAGGCTGGCTGCATGCAGTCACGCAGGACCCCACGATTATAAGGGCCTCACATTTAGTTCAATGTTCTGCTGTCATCATCTTAAAATTCTTTCTTTAAAAAAAATTTTTTTATCCTCACCGAAGAACATTTTTCATCTCTTTGAGAGAGAGAGGAAGGGAGAGATAAGAGAGAGAGAAACATCAATGTGAGAAGCATTGATTGGTTGCCTCCTATATGCAACCAGATGGGGGTCATACGCACCAGGACCGCAGATGGAACATGCATCATAGCTATGTGCCCTGACTGGGAATCGAACCCACAACCTTTTGTTGTACAGGACCACACTCCAACCAACTGAGCCACACCAGCCAGGGCTTAAATGTTGCTAACTAATTTATAGGGAATATCTAAATAGAATATGTCCATACATCAAATTTGGTTTTTATGTTTCTAAGTTTCAACCTCTGTTGTCTTTCTTCAAAACACTTGTCCATGACAACTGTAAGCAAGAATTTGTTGTCCAGGACTTGTCTTTTCACACATGAACCAAGCACAGAGTTTGCCCCAACAAAACATGTGGAACTGACGCAGCACAATGTACAATTCACATCAGGGCTGTGTCTAGCTGTTTTCAAGGCCCAGAGTCGATGTGGTGGCCATGGTCTTACAGGAAACTCAGTATCTTTCACTTGCTTATTACTTGCTTTTGCTTTGAAAGTACTAGCCCTATTGTTACAGGGAACCTGGAGAATTTAATACTTGCTTTATATTTTCAGAATGCTTCTCAATCATGATGTGAAAACCAAACAAAAACAAAAACAGAAAAATAATCCTGGCGTCTGTGGGGCAAGCAGTGTTTCTGAGCAGTGCCATTAGAGAATGTCACAAAGTGAGAACCAGCCCTGGGACAGCCTCTCATCACATAATGTCCTTTGCAACTCCAAGCACTCAGACAGTCTTTTAGAATCCAAGGATTTGGAAAAAGGATGAAAGTAATGCTAAAATTAAGAACTGTGTAGCACAAATAATTTAATACATCTTCAATTCCTGGGTTTTAAATGAGACATCTTTTAGAATCCTATATTTAAATAGTCCCTTAATGGCTTTTCCCTCCCAAATCCCAGGTTTTTCGGCCTCAAATCGGATCTTTCCTGGAATGGAGTTTTTTTTTTTTAATATTATCGTGGTTTAAAAAAAAAAAGAGAGAGCTTTAGTGTGTTAAGAAGGCAATACTTTAAAGGGCCAGGGAGATGCTCCTGGTCTATAAACTCCTCCCTCTCAGCAGCATATTATAGGCACATACCTTCTAAGTTCCCCCAGTCCCTTGCCAACCATACTGTACAACGACCACAATAAGAGGTCTCCTAAAAATGGCCTGTGCCCCAATGGTTGGCAGTGTTGTCGTGGTGTCCCTACTCGCCTCCGCCCACTCAGCAAGTCCTCAGTGGTCACTGTAAACTTTAACTCTTTACAACCAGCAGTTCAAGTCAATCAGTTTCCAATGATTATAACTGAACCAGGATGCTAACTGCTGTGGTGAAAGGATTAAGCAATCTGAGGAAACCAACTAGAGGGTTGTTGAGCATCCTTTGCATTGAAAGAGGACACGTTAGTGGGGTGGGGGCATTCTCCTCCTTTGGTCCCACATCATTGGCTAATGTTGCCTGTCTCGTGGGTGGGAAGAAGAATGGACAGGCTTATTGCCTTTGTGCCAGACACGGAGATTTTCCCAGATGCTTTAAGTATGTGAAGGAAGACTCTTGCTTTCCTCCCATTTTCTAGGGTTACATTTTACTGTTTGCAATAAAAGTGAGTGGTTAGCAGATCTATTTCTCTCCCCCCAGATCTGTTGATAGCTTTCATTTTAGGCAAGCCAGGCTGCTCGCGAGTTACCGTGCCTGAAATATTTGTAGCCTCCACCGACAGAAGACTGCAGTGACTTGATTGTAATAAACAATTTCATTAGCTTCTTGTCAGCATTATATTAAGGCTTAGAGTTGTTGGACAAGAATGTGTACTTTCATATTTTCCTTCTATGCATATATACACAAGTAATCATTTTAGAGGCAACAACATTATCTTGATTTTCCAGAACAAAATAACCTTGCATGCAAAAAGCCAAATAACTGAATATAACACAAACTTAACTTTCCTGAAGCAATCATGGCTCTTTACACATTTGTTATTCTGTTTGACACACACAATAAATCGTAATAGTTACCAAATTACTGTTCGGTTTCAAATGATGTGCACACATCTATAATCTTAGTTAGCTGCTTGCTGGCCCGCTTCAGGAATGTCATTGCATCCTCCAGGGTAATTCTATATCAATGACTTTTCCAAATAAATCTAGTTGCTGGTTTATATTAATGAACTGTCACAGTTTCTATTGTTTTCCCATGGCCTTGCAGCTGTATTCCTTCACAGGTGCTTGGCAAATTAAAATGATGCTGGTTCGGGGTTTCAGCTTGATACAAAATCACTCCTTCAGCAGATTGTTCAGAAGTTATTCATGCAAGAAATACATCTTTACTCTCCACTCTGAGCTCTCCTGCTTATCCAATACCCGGGCCTTTATTGACGCTCTGCATTTCTCTTTTCTTCACCAAACTACAAAGAGAGATTGTCTTTCTTGCATAGAACATTTCTATTAAAGAATCGCAAGCACTGGAAGCGTTATTTTTAAAGTAGTGTGTTCTTTTCAGTCAATCCTAACACTGTGTTCACAGATCACAAACATTAATTACTCATGTTTGCAGATTATATATCTTTTTGGGTTGCTTTTGTTAACATCCATTACCCAAGGGATAAACAGACAAGGAGGGAATTATTACATGCTAACTATTTGAAACCACATTAAATATTCCTTTTCTGGATCTATTATAGTCTTTATTTTAAAATACTTTGCTCATGACCAACTTCTACCAGTGAAAATGACAATGGTTAACATGAAAGTACCTACTTATTAAATTATCCTGGCTTCTTTTTAGAAGAAGCACCACCTCTCTGGAATGCACCCCCTAATCCTCCTTTTTTGACCACTTGAAAGCTGTCAGGGGATTTAGCTCTGGGGTGTCCTGGGCTACCCCTCCAAGGAGTCACCACACAGTTAATTCTCTCAGGTGACCCAGTTCTGCATTTTTAAACACATATACACACGGCTTCCAGGGGGATTCTCTGTACGATATATTTACCTTTATCCTTAATGTAAGACCCGATGCCAAACTGCTGTATATTAAAAATTATCTATGACCTCTCAGTTTCCATATTTATAATATTTTTATGAGAGAGATGCAAATGTTAATGCTTTGGGGATAAGACAAAGACATGTTTCCTTTCAACCTCCTGTTGGAGGTCTACCTAAATGTCCAATGTCCATTCCATCCCTCGTCCATCTTAGGGAAGAAGACTGAATTACATTTCCAAGACTCACATGCAAATCTGGTAGCTGAGGAGTTGCAAATGGAAATAAGAACACACAAGCCTGCCCTTAGCATCTGGAGGGATGGACACAAGAGTACACATTGGGGTCTAAGTATTAAAAAATTATAAATCAAGTTACCAAAACGCTAAATAAAATTCTTTCCATGTTGCTATCTTGACCAATGTGCCTTCTGCATAACGTCCGGGAGGCCTGGAATACTTGGTCTCTTTCAAGTTCCCAGTCATGGGGAGAGTCTGCCCAGGTAGCCTGTTTCCCTTCTCCTTCTACCCTGTGCTCCCGCCCACACAGCAAGGGTGCATGTGAACAACCCAGCCTTGACCTCCAAGTTCCACCAAGGTCCCTGCCCACCCACCTCCTGAATACCACGCTCCCTTGGTCAACTCTCAGGTCTGTGGGTATGTACACCAGTGACACCTTCTGCCCACAGCAGGACAGGCCCATGGGAGAGGCCCCTACAGATCTAGAGGCGGGTTCAGGGCCATTTGGGCCGAAGTTGCAGAGGACTAGGAACATTGTCCAGAAGAAATGGGTGGGCTTTCAGCAGGCATTTTCCTTTGGTCCATTGGAGCAAAGAGTTCTCCCTGGGAAGGACACAGCCAAAGGAAGGCCAGGGCGGGCCGTGCAAAGCCTGCGCCTGACCAGTTCTGGGGCTTCTCAGAAAGTCCTTCAAAGGGGCTGGGCTGAGCTGGAGAGTCCCTTTTGCCCTTTGTCTCTCCGTCCTTCTTTATACATGGGAAAGCAAATATGAGGACTGGAACTATGGCAGCCACCTGGCCAGTATGAGGATAATCTTTCCTTCAATACCACAGAAAAGAACTAGATGTTGACCATATCGGCTGCAGACTGCCAACCTTTGGATTTCTCTATATGTGAAAGAAGAATAAGCCATGCCTTGTTGCCACCATCACTTTTTAATCCCTGTTAGTTGCAGCCAAACACCATGCCTCACTGGCATAGAAGTGTACGTGCTTATTGGTAGATATTGGCTGCTTTCATCGTCACTAATCTTGCATTAAGGAGTGCCTCGGTACGTGAAATATGCAGCTGCTAATGGGGGCTCAACAGATGCGTTTTAAGTAAAGTGAATGGCAAAAGTGGGAGTGAACAAAGGGGACACATATCAGAGGCAACAGAATAAGCATAAGTAGGCAACGTATATTTGAAAAACGGGGAGTAAGACAATTGTATTCACGGGAGATTACTGAGATCTCAGTTAAGATGCACAGGCGGAAACCCAAAGGGAAAGGAAAGGAAAAATGAGCCTAGGTTAACCTGTCCCTCCCACCCCCCTGCAACTAGGTCTGCTAGGTAAGCACTCAAATAAATGATAATTTTTTGAAGTCTTCCTTCCCTAGGGAAAATTAATTGTATGTATGTAGGTACACATACACTCACACTGTTCTCCATGTTTGCAAACTTGGCCTGTTGTAGAATTTTAGTATCACCCGTTGTATTGATGGGCAATTGTTTGCTTTTCTGCTCACTCCTCTGTGAAGTCATTGAGGATTAAGTTTTGTCTTACTGTCTTTGTACCTGCGGTCAGATTAAATATGAACTTCAAGAAGTTAGAAGACTTGACGGATGACATGGAGGTCCTGTGATTAGGGAAGAAAATATGAAAGTCAAGCGCTGGGCTTTGTTTCAATGGGCAACAAGTAAGTAGTGGTTCATTCCCCCTCAGTAGTCATTGGGACATTGAAGTAATAATGTCTAACAGGAAATTAGATATGTGATACTATTTTAGAGTGTTTTACAATTTTTAACATTTGTGATTTGTATTCAATGCTCTCACTTCGCTTTTTAAAAAATTGAATAATCAAAACTCAAAACACTATTTTATTTGCTTTACAGATGAGGAAACTGGAGCACACTGAGATTTAATCAACTGCCCAAGCACATGGAGGTGGTAAGTGACAGGGCTGGGATTCGAACCCTGGAATCTCAGCTAAATGACCATTCATGCCAATCGACTTGAAATTATAGGGTTTCCTCTGTCTGTCCCTTGTGAAGGGATCCAGAATCTTGATTGCAGCGGTCAGTGGAGTCCACTCAGTCTGTACTCTCATATTTAGAGGTAAACTCCCCACCAGTGATTTTCAAGCTCTTCATGGCATTTATGTATATTGCCCCCCACTCAAAAACGTAGGGGTGCAGAGTGCCCAGGAGGTTGGGAAGCACTCTGTTAGGTAGAATTCTGCATTGCAGGACTTCTCGGCATCTTTACTGAGCTAATAGGCATCATGAATCATCAAGATGAGAGTACGGAGCCTTCCCCGACTTCTTGACCAAAGAATCTTTCATTTTCCAACACCTTGAAGGACTGGTGCTTCATGGGACTCCTTTTGGGAAGGGTTTCTCAACTCAGTATTTTATGAGAACAACACAAGTTTTATTGAAGAAGTCTGAACCCACATGAGAGAATAAAATCAAAATACTTTTCACTCTAGAGTAGTGGTCCCCGATCTTGACTGGATCACCTAGAAGCTTAAAAAAAAAATATTGAAGACCACGCACTGTTCCCAGCTACTCCAATTTCATTGTTTTGAGGTAGGGCTTGGGCATCAAGAATGTCTAGCATATTTCTAAAGTATAGCCAAGTTTGAGAAAAATACTCTAAAATAATCGCAAGCATAATTGTATGCATTAAGACTACAAGCGACTCAGGTTGGGGTTCTAATATCAATTTCTACTTTCCTATTATTAAGGACTTATCAGAAACTACTACAGAATCATCACTGCTGTGGCCAGGACCTGGACCTCTCTTCTTTTGCCTCATCCAGATTCTTCTGCGTACTCCACTTCCTATTCCACCATGCATTGATTCATGACGGATGCCATTTCCAACGATCAGATTCCTCATTATGTGTATTACATTACATTGCATTCTCTGTCCATTCAATTGTTCAGTGTTGACACAGTACAGTTTTTATCAATAGCATCAAAAGAGTTGGCTTCTCCCAACACATGTTCTGCTAACAGCCTGAGATTGGTTGTGCAATGCTGTAGTTCTGTTCCATTTCTTTCTTTTTTTTTAACTGAAAATCTCTGTCGCTCTCTCGCTCTCTCTCTCTCTCTGGTGTCTCCTGTTGCATCTGTGTTTTGCTCCTGCAATGCGTTCTGCCAGCTGGAGAAGAGATAAGGTGGAGGTCTTACATTGTTTTTATTTTTGGCTTTCAGACTGAGGTTGAGGTGGGAAATGGATTCTTCATTTCAGAAAGAAAATATTGACCCTAGGACACATCCTGAATGTGTCTATCAAACATTCTTCTTCATTTGATCAGCTCATCAGTTCATGCTTTCAATGCTTTGCTCCATGTCCAGGTGGGTGACTACAGTCTGGGATGGTGGCTCCCATCCTTCCCTAGATCTCAGGTGATCCAGCCTGCAGAAAGAAGGGGAATTCCTAGTCCCAGAGGTAGGCAAATCGCTCTACAGGAGAAGATTCAGGACCATTAAAAGCTCAGCCATAAGTCTATCCCTGGGAGACGTCAGAGACACAAAGTGATGCTCACAGAAGCCTGCCAGGCAGTCAGACGCCAGCGCGGGTCAGCAGGGAAGGGGAGAGCATAGAAGACTGGAGGAAATTGGGAGCAAAGTTGGAAGAGACAGGACACAGAAAAAAAAAGAAGGAAAGGAGGGAGGTTGGGAAGAAGAGAGGGAAGGGAAGGGGTGGAGAGTATGGGAGGAGGGGAGAGAAAGGGAAAGAGGATGGGGTGAAGAGGGGAAGGAAGGGGAGAGTCACAAGGTACCACCCACCATAGACTCAGGTGCCATTGAACTTTACACCTTGACCAACCCTGTCCTACACATCAACCAGATCATACCAATGTAACTAATCCCTGTTCTCTGAAAGATTATGATCAATAATAGCTTTAAGATGGTGGTGATATGTAGTTAAGTGGGAGCCACCAGCATTTAACTGGAATCTAGATAATAGTCACCCAATCACCCAATTATCTGTGAAAATGCAAAGCTCAAGTTTTAATTCAAGTAATACAATATCTGATAGAATTATTAGGAGGCCTTTGAGGTTACCAGGACAATGATGACCTGCCTTTTTTAATTGGCCAAATGGAAAGATATCTCCTGTCTAAAATGTCTTTTATGACTTCGATTAAACCTTTCCCATGGACTTAATTGCTGGGGCTCTTTCATCAAGCTTCTTGTTAATATTCCTTGTAATATTCCCACCTGTTCTGATATCAGTCTGGCTCATCCATCACCCCTGCAGGGATATTGTCGCAAACAGGGCCACTGGCTCATTCTGCACCGTGGCAAACACTCCAGCGCAGATGGAGATTTATTACCTACCTCTGATCCTATCAGCTCAGGCCAGGCTGGCCCAAGCCTTTGACTCACTCACTGTACATCTTGATACCGTAGTTGTGTTTACAAGTTTCCCTTCGCCACTGGCAGAGTCTAACTCCAAACACTGGAGGAAGGAACTAGTTTCCATGAGACCTGGAACAAAGTCATCTACCCTGGATCCCCCCTGAGCAACTGGGACTCTAAGCAAATATGGAACAAATTTCAGGCACAGAAGGAATGTGCACGCACACATGTACACGAACCCACAGTCCCCCTCCCTCTCTCTCTCCGTCCCTTCCCTGTTTCCTCTTCTCTCACTCTGCCCAGTTATTGAAATGATTCCATTTTCCTTTACTTCTTGAATCCTTACTTCTTGAATCCGTCGCTCTCATATTTCTCATGACCACCTCATCATTTATAAAGTCACGTATGTCACTAGGGACGTTAGTGTCTCATTAGGATTAATTCCTTAAAAAATATGTCCACGTAATTAACGCAATCTTGCTGCGAGTAAGGTTTGGGCTCCTTCAAACAACGCTACGAATTCTTACATTCTCAATGAAAGGAAATGGGCTGCTCTTCCGGCACGGCAGCGGCATGGCTTTTGAGGGGCTCCTATTTGATCTGCGGGTGCCAGAGAAGTCAGGCTCAATTACACCTTGGAAAAACAGATATCCCCCTAGCACTCTGAGTTTCAACTCCGTTCGGCAGTCATTTCTTCACCAATGTAGGCCGCAGTGTTTACTCACTTTTATACAGAGCCCACATCCTTTGTGTGTGAGCGGGCCGGGCGGAGAGCCACCCAAGAACGTAGGCAGCCCAGAGGTTTTGTTTTGATATAGCACCTCAAGGAACAGGTTCCATTGGGGCGAATGTTCTGCTGGTTGTTGATTCGGTCTCAGCTTCCTCCAGTGACAGCCTGTCTCAACACTGTCAATACCTCTTCAGCGTTGACAATAAGCAGACATGATGGCAGGCTGTTCTTGTCGGCTCACTTAATGACTTCACTGATGACATGCAGGTGTGCACCGCTGTTGTACCTAGTCTTGAAGCTTCGTGTTCTCCTGGGTAGCTGGAGGGCTGGCTCCATTAGCTCCTAGCCTTGTGAGAATACATAAAACTGTTCTGGGCGCTTGCCAGCTCCAGATGAGCCCTGTGTGGTCTCAATGAATCCCTGACTCATAATTTTCGAGACAGCATTAAGGCAATACTAGGTCACTTCATCTAACAGACTGAAAAGCATTAAGACCATGCTTTCAGTTACCAGCATTTGAGGAAGTTATTCCTCACCTGACACATTACAATTGTAACACTGTTCAGCCTTGAAAAGCAAGGATTTTAAGCATGATTTCAAACATTCAATAACAAATTTGTTTCATTCATTTCGTGACGTTTTACTCATCATTCTAGAGCATGAGAGACAATAAAGCTTGGGGTTCATGCACCTGAGTTCTGCAACCAAACTGCCCCGATTGGGCAGAGTCCTTAACCTCCCTGGAACTCAGTTTCCTCGTATGCACTGTTGGAAAAATTAATAGCACTTGTCTTCTAGGGTTATCATTAAAATCAAACCACGCCTGGCACGTAGTAAGTGTTCAATGATGCTGAGCTGTTATTAATGGAACTGAAAACAAAAAGGAGGTAAAATGATTTTTCTTAAGTCTAGGGAGAGGGTCTGAGACAGTCCTGGGAATCCCAAGCAGGTCTTGAGCTCACCTTTCCACAGCTGCATCCACCAGATAATATCCCCCCGGACAGTGCAGCTATCGGTGGTGATTGAGTGATTGATTCCTTTATATGCCTCTCCTTGTTTGCACTGCTGCTCACCACTTTTAAGGACACCTTTCCCTGCAGTTGTTTGTTCTTTTTCCTAATTGTCGTCTGGGGTGTCTGGCGCTGACACTGCTGTTGAAGCTTATGCGGACCGTGTATCTGTCAACACAGATCTTGATTTGGCCCCTGATGAACCAGTTACCAGTTGCTCCAGAACAGAAGGTGATGAAGGGACACTTGCGAATACATTTATTTGCTTGGTTTCCTTGAGGGAGTCCCACAGGACAACTGTGCACATTTATGTAGGACTAGGCTTAACTTAGCCAATTATCAAATATTGATCAGATATCTATTACATGCAGGTAGTTAAGACGGGAGGAGGGCAGAGGGATGACTAAAGGGGAGAAACAGACATTCACCCAGACTTTGCATGTTCTGGGCACAGTTCTCGGCCCTACAGATGAATTATTTTATTCAATCCTCATCCCCTTTTACAAAGGAAGAAAGTGGGTCTCAAAGAGCTTTTGTCAGAAGTCATCAAACCTAGGATGGCTGACTCCAGAATTGACCGGGAACGAGTTTTTGAATGGACATTCTTGGCACTTGAGTAAAAGAAATAAACATCACTTATGTCCTTGAGCGTCAACAAGACTCAGCTGCAGTCCTACTCAGTGCGTGCCTTGTCCCTTCTTCGTGCTACAGTTTATCCCTTCGCCTGTACCTTGGATCTCATTCTTTCTGGGATCACCCTGTTTCTTCCAGTTCCAGGTCACCCCATGCTGCCCCGATCCCGCTGCAGATGTCCTATTTCTGCACATCTTCATTTGTAGGTACTGCTAGACTTCTCCAGCCCTGGGCCCACTCGCTGGAGACCCTGAAGAGTGTGAGTAAAGCCACAGACAAGATGCATCAGGAGAGGCAAAATAATATAGTGTCCAAGGGCTCAAGTCCTGGGCCCAGCCTTCCAGAGTCAGCATCCTATTTTCACCATTTATGAGCTCTGCCCCAGTGTCTCCATCTATAAAAAGACGGGGAACAGCTGTACCTGTGTCATAAAGCTGTGGTGACAATTAAAAGAGTTAACACAGGGGCTATGCCTAGAACATCACCCACCACTGCGGGCATGGTCGGGCAATGTTTACCATTCCATGTAGAGGCTGAGGCTCTACTCTATGTCCCAACTCTCATATTCAGTTTCCGTATTCTGGCCTCCTCCCCAGCTAATAGTGAATGTGCCAACGTGTAATCTACTCGAACTTATTGATTTCAATTCTCATCTAAATTTCCATTGCACACACAGTCCCACTCCCAGCATTAGCCAAAGATCTGGTGAAGGTTTTTGTTTTTGTTTTTTTTTTCCTTGGCTACTTTATTTTTTGACAGTCTTTGGCTCTACTGGCACTGCCAGCCAGGCCTCAGCCCAGACAGAGACTCATACCTGAGGTCCTAGAGTCCTTTACCCAGTGGCTGTACAACCAAGGTTGTGGGACATAAACACGATGCCAGGAGGAAGGCTCCCAATCCTCCAAACTCGGCCCGCAGGGCTAGCCATTTTACTCTTCCAAATGTTCACATCCTCCTGTTTTCTCACACTCCCCACACCTGAGAGGTGAGGGAAAACCGATCAGACTGCCCAACTTCTTACTAATA
This sequence comes from Mormoops blainvillei, assembly GCA_004026545.1. Lineage (NCBI taxonomy): Eukaryota > Metazoa > Chordata > Mammalia > Chiroptera > Mormoopidae > Mormoops > Mormoops blainvillei. The sequence continues at coordinate 38,235 of PVJD01007708.1, read as the reverse complement.
TGGCAGCTCTACATAGGAACAAATTGCTCATTGTGAACAATGGAATCCTAACAGGTAAGAGGATTGTTGTGTGGGGCTGGTCTGTTGTTTTAACTGCTATAAAGAACATATTTTACATCCCACGTAACAAATTATGTCCTACGACCATGCACCTCAAATCTTCCCCTCCCTCTGAAATATTCTGCTGAAGAAAAAGACCTAGCCCAAGCTTATACATCATCCAAGGACAAGCCACATGGGTTGAGTGATTGGTGTGGCATGGTGTGAAGGTGTGACCCCTCACTTCAATGTGGGGAACTCTGAAAGGTCCTCTCATCTACCAAACTTCCCGTAGGATCGGCCAGAGCCTGCACTGAGACTGTAACACAGCGCAACTTCTTCCAAATACTGCTGCCTGCCCCTGCTCTCCCCAGGTGTTGATCACAAAAGCAGGCTCATAAACTCCTACATGCTAACCTTCACCACAGTGTCTGCTTCCTGGGAAAACCAATCGACAATGCCCAGGCTAACTCACACAGCCATGCTTTGTGAAATGGGGCCCCATAGCTAATGAACGTGACTATGCCTGATTTCCCAGTAGAAGGGTAACGATTAACAAGCAAGTATTTGGTATCTGCTTCCTGTGTGAGGACTCACAAGAGCCCCACATTTGAGCAGATGAGGACCAACTGTAAAACGTTGGCTCTGGGCCACCCCAGGAATGTAGGCTTTCTCACCTTGCTCATTGTATCAGACGCCTTGGAGTAGGAAGGTACAGACCAGAGGTCCAGGGGGTGTTAGGGATCCCAGGGCTCATCAAGAATGACGGTCTTTCACTTGTCAGTCATGCTAACCCAGTAACCAACTCTTCAAGAAAGGGGAGAAGTTTATATGTTATGGTTGTTTTTTTTCAGCAGCTGAAAACTGTCCTCTCTCATAGGCCAATCAACTGATGCAACCAACTTAATCACCTGCCTGCCCCAAACCTACTACTGAAACCAGTGGGTAACTGCCAAGCTAGGGAGAAGGAACATGCCATGGACTGCTTTATCAGCTGATAACGTGGCTGCTGTTCACGGACCTGAAACTGCCTTTTCAAAAATCCAGTGGATGGTTCTCCGTGCTCACATTTCAAGGTTTACTGTGGTTGGAATATATTCCTTTGAAAGCTTTGTGATTGTTGGAGATGATACACTCACTCAATTGTTCCATTCCTGATGATAATCCATTCATGAAAAGAGGAGAGGGTGAAAGACGGGGGCCTCTCTGGAGGACACTGCACAGCTGCTCAGGAAATCTGCTCTTGGGGCCATCCCCCAAAGCCCTGAAGGAAATTCACAATGGGAGTGAGGTCATATGCTCAAGGCATTACCTTTGCTATCGTTACATATTATTGTTTGCTACTGTGTTGTTGTTCCAACTAAAAGAAACAGCTTGATCTCAAAGATGTTGTGTTTTCTTTGAGATGATCTGAGTCATGGAACTCCCACAGTCCTAAGGGAGTGGAGATAAGAGCTTGTGTTTGTTGGCAGCTGTTTATTTGAGGTGGAGAAGAGGACACGGAGGGCAGGTAATACTTCTTAAAAATGTTGGTACCGACTGAACAGTAGCAACCTGGCAGCTCTGTGTGTGACTCCTCTCCCTTTCATGCCTGCAGATTTTCAGCACCAAGCAAATCCTTAGCAATTCTGACTAAATTTCCAGTCTTTGAGATAGCACGTGAATGAAACAAAAGAAGCTCACATTCTTGATACACATGCCTTTTGTCCAAGGTCAACAGAAAAGAATCTGTGTGTGTTCCACAGAAAAGGAAATACCTGGAAACTGTAGAGAAATTCTGGTGATTTCTGATTTCTCAAAATTCCGCAGGCAAGGCTTTTCATGTATAGATATGACTGGATGTGTATCATCTTTTTGTCATCGGACTACAAGGGTAACTATTCAGATTTTGCACCACAGGCCAGCCGAAATTGCCTTGGGTTCAACACTGAGCTCTCAATTTGTGTGTTACAATGTGCACTATCTGTACCTAGGATAGTACTTGTCCTTATCAGGTCATAAATGGAAAGTCACCTAATCATTGGTGGCTTGCTTTCCACTGGTGGATGTGATTGACATCTCTCACTGTTACCTTCTGGCAATCTTCCATGACCACTCCCGAACTCCACCGGAAAAGGGCAAGGAAGAAAATAACTGTGGATAAGGTGGCCTTTCTTAAAGAAAAGGCCAGAACTTTTTATCGCATATCACTTGATTCAAATGAAGCACAGAAATGCAAAAGAAATTTTAGAATTTCCTAAACCAAACTTCGGATAGAAGGCCATACATTTTTATGACAGAAAGGAGTCTGATATACATGATTATCAAAAATCCTTTCTTTTTCCTCAAAGAGAATCATTCCGTGTGCTTATATTTTATATTACAAAGATATTTAAAATTATGTGTAGATCGTACTGTAAGGAAAACAGTTGATGAAAAACATTTTCATACAAGATATATCTGATAGATTAAAATTCACCTAACAAAATGGATGCTTAGATTTCAAAATCTACTGAAAGAGTATAAATAAAAAGTTTGATGAACAGAAATGGGATTTGTGAGACAAAGTACAGCACAGTGGGGGAGCACAGGCCATGGAGCCAGACTCCCTGGGTTCGAGTCCCATCTTTGGCTCTGTGACCTTGGGCAAATTACTTAATTTCTATGTTTCTTAGTTTCCTCATCTTAAAATAGGATTAATGGGAAGAATGCCCAACTTAGAACTGTAAGAAGGATTAAATAAGTATTTGTGAAGCCCTTAAACCAATGCCTGATACATAGGATGTGCCATATGTTTTGCTGAGTAAATCGTAAAGTTTTTAATAACCCACCGATTTCAGAAATTAAGACAAATATGTATATTACATTTAACTGCCTCTGTGTTAAGGTTTAATATGGTGATATATTATATTTTTTTCATTCTTAGATCTGTCCCCATATCTGATTTTTTAAAAAAGACATCTCAAGGGCAGTCATCAGTCCTGGGAAAATTTTCTTACTGTCCCAGTAAGGCAGTTTTTACTGTAATCATAAGCGATGAAAGACAATGCCCCTGCAAATATTTATATTCAGGGCTACAGCTATTTTCCTATGACCCAAAAACATACTGCTGCTTGCTTTAGCAATACCAGAGCACTGGGTTACTTTATTTTACTTGCAGGCCCTACCTCATTTTCCTCTCCAGCTACTCCCCTCCCTCTTCCATGTTACCGGAAAAATAAAGGGGAGGGGAAGAGAAAGAAAAGAAGTACAAAACAAAGAAAGAAATTGCATTGACATTTTCCGTAATTGGACTAGTATTGGATTGAATACCAATATGACCTAAATAATAAAATTTAAACGCGTATATTTTGTTTATCTAGAGAGTCTCTAGCTAGAGTTTATCTTTTTAAGACTAAATCTTCCAGTGGCCTGAGGAGATGCCAAAGGAATTCAACTCTCAGTCTTTTCTCCTTGTAAGAAGACTTTGGGTCTAGTCATTTGGGTTTACTTTTCCTGAAGAGAGAGACCAAAAAAAGTGCCTTTCTATGCTCATGCATTCACTCATGGAAAGGTTAAGGCTTGTCCTGCAAAAACTAACTTAAGTGTTTCCAAAATGTACGAGCAAGCAAAATTTAGGAACTTATCTTGAAAAATGAATGAGAAGAAATTTGCTGTCTATACTATACTCAGCATGTACAAATTATGATATAAAAATTCCCCTCCTAAACACAGGGTTGCTGGAATTGGACAAGGAAAGGTTCCATTTGTGCACTCGTCTAAGTAATGGTTTTCACGTCCAACTTCTATTTGTCTTTCTGTTATTCACTCATCTAGTCTTTTCTCTTACCTCCAGGGTTAGCAAACTAATCCTTTTCAGCTCTCCCATGGTCATTTCTTGTTTTTTGTCCTGTGTCTTGTTTGTCTGGCCTTTTGGTTTGATTGCTTTTTCCCCCCTCATATTTACAAGCCAATGTTTTCTTTCGTTTGGTTGTTTTGCTTTGTTTTTTAACATACTATCCTCAAAAAAGAAAAGATAGAGAAGAAAAAAATAGTACAAAGAAGCACATGGAGGACGAAGGAGATTTTATGGAAGTCGGGCTTCAGCAGTGAAAGTGAAGAAAGAGAGGAAGAATCTATAGCTGTGTACTTTCTGCTTTATAAAATTTATAGTTTTTGCATTGCTGTCCTACTTTCCTAGGGCTGTCATTACAGAGTACTACGAACCAGGTGGCTGGCTTAAGATAACAAATTTATTCTCCGATAGTGTTGGAGGCTAGAAGTGCAAAATCAAAGTGTCACCAGGGCCATCCTCACTCTGAAACTTTGGGGAGAATCCCTCGTTACTTCTTTCAGGTGTTGGCAGTGGTCATCACTCCAATCTCTGCCTCTCTTGTCACGTGTCATTTTCCCAGTACATCTGTCTCCACACCTTCTCATAAAGGCGCCAGCCATATTAACTTAAGAGCCCACCCTATTCGAGTATGGCCTGATCCAAACTAATTATATCTACAATGACCCTCTTTCCAAATAGGTCATATTCTGAGGTACTGAGGTTAGGTAGGACTTAAACAAATCTTTTAGGAGGGAAGGGACACAATAATAACCAAGACAATACATACTGTAGATATCTATCTCACCTAATCTCACGAGCACTACTATTAACCCTCATTTTATGGACTGAAAATCTTCTGCCATAAGGGGTTTGGTCTCTTGCCACAGGTGACAGAGCTAATAAAGGGTGGAGTCAATAATTGAATAAAGATTCTAGAGCTTGACTCTTCATTATAACATTTATCAAAGGACGTGGTTTTACCATCAATAACCCTTCAGTATTGGCAGAGTTTAAGTGCTTTCTGAAGCCTCACAGTTTTCTAACGCTGTTAATATACAAGTTGAACTGTATGAATAGTAAAGTAGGTGGGAACACGGGGTAGTCTCTCCATGTTGACGTCTGCTTCGTTGGGGGAAGAATGGGCACTCTCACTCCCAGGCTCTGGGGTTTTAGATCTTACAACTGGAATAGCCATTGTGCCTGTGATGTAACCTGAAACAAAAGGTCACAAAGACCTCCAAATTACTTGAGCGGGGAATTTGTTCTCTTGAGTTAAAAGTGCCCACCTATACTTTTTACAGGCCAAGGGAAAATATTTTCTAAAATAATTTCATAAGGGGGAGGGGAGAATGGGGGAAAGAAGGAGATGGGTCAAGCCAAGGAACATGAATAGAGGACTTGAGGGCATGGACGATGGGGGCAAAACTGAGCATGGGAGTGGGGAGAGCGAGGCGGGGAGAACAGCAGGAAGAAAGGTGGGACAACTGTAACTGGACAACAATAAAAAAAATGTTCATAACACTATACTCCTAAACCCTATTATATAGTACTTTATAGTATTCTAAGATCTCTAAAATATTAATTACATACACATTTCAAAATTTTACCAGCCTACCACCTATACTTAGTATTTTTCTTAATTCGTTTGTTTTACTTAAGTATTTTTATTTTAAAAGAAAACTCAAAACACTTCCATTAATGGAAAATCACTGTTTCATACTATAAAGTAGAAATATTAACTGTATTTATTTGGGGACATGAAAATACAATTCAAAAAATGTCATCGAGTTTTAAACTAAAATTAAAAATAAATAGCGAATAACAGCTGAAAGAAAAGGGACTTGGCTTTGAAAACGAACACCTGTAAATGAAGTTTCCGGTGGGAAGAACTGGAAGGGTGTAGGATCAGTCAATAAGTAAAGTGCTCGCGCACTCTGCGTTATTTGGTTCAAGACCGAGATGAGTTCTATGTCGATAGTGCTTTTTTGTTTTGTCTTGTTTTGGTGACAGCTGGTACATAGAACTTGAAATCTTATGAGTATATATCTGGAAAAGGGAAATGATACTTAACGACCCTCTCTGATAGACTGGATACTCAATGTTAATTCCTAACCAAAATGATTCAGATGACTTTGCTTCAACAAAATTTTACGTCAAGAAACCATATGAAGACATCTGCCGAAACTAATTTTCTGATGATATCAAAAATTTTACTAATGTCTGCAAAATGATGGAAAATAGATTTATGAGGGACCAAGGTGGTGGGTGCTACTTCAACCACAGGACCATCCGGGGACACAAACTCTGCTGGCCAGAAAGGGTAAGGGAGTGCCTCAGGGAGTGTGAGCCGAAGGAGTGCCTCCAGGGGCCCAGTATCCCTAACCCTCTTCCTTCATTTCCATCTCCCTTCTCCTCTAGCCTTAGACTCCACTCTGGAAGCCTTAGCAACTTCCAACATAATCTTCAATATCAATACAAATACCACCCATAATTATTAGAGCTGTCACAAATCTGCATTCCAATTAAATACCTTATTCTATGAGAGAAAATCAGCTTTCAGTTACCACTCTTCTAAGATTACAGTCTGGTGATACATTGCTTCATATTTACTGAGCACCAATTATGTACTAGGGTCAAAAGACTGGGTATACAGTAATAAATAAGGTATATTTGATCCCATTCCCCCTCTTTGCCATCTTAGCTTACAGTCATAAAGGGAAGACAAGCATTGAACAAGTAATCAATTATAAAGATAATGCATATTGGGAAAAATAGGGTGCTATGGTAACATATAGCAAGAACCTAACTATTCTTGAGAATGGGGAGATCTCCTTGGAGGACCAGCCTCCAGGTGATACCTGAAGACTGAGGACAAATTTGCCTGATAGGAAGGAGAGTTGCTCCTAAAGGAAAAGAGTGAAAGATCAGATTATCATAGCTTATGTGCAAGATACATCTGGTCCTGAAGGTGAGAAGCCATTGGGAGCTAACTGTATGTCAAGCACTGTCCTACACGTTCTATCTGTGTTCCTGGATTTAATCCTGATGGCCACAAGGTAAATGTTACTATCCCATTTTTTTTTAAGTGGAGAATGAAGAATTTATTAGGTAGAATTAGTGAATGCATAGAGCATCGTGATGAAATTCTAGCTCTACATTTTCTAAGTAACTTAATCACAAAACTCCTTTAAAAAAATCTAACAACTTCCTCCTAAAAAGTGATGCTTTTAGTTTTAAAGACAGCTTATAATTTTTAGAATGAAAAGTGCAAGGAAACTGAGACCTATATATTCAAGTAGAAAAGAAATTCTCTTCCTATGATTTCAAAGTACTCCAAGTTGACAATAAAAAGAGTAGTTTGTGCTTGAAATTGTTGTAGGTTTTGCTGACCCTTTTAATAGTGTGTTTGATGCATACAACAAGTGATAGAGTTGAATCAGTCAGGTTCACACAGTCCTCAAAACATTTATGCAACAATTAAATCCTTGTAGAGCTGCTTCAAAGCAAAGAGGAATACAGAGTAGTTTAATGCCCTTCAGGACAGCTGTCATCTTCGAAAAGGGCCTAACATGTCCTGGTTCCTACCTTTACAATGTTTTATTATCATCTAATAGGATTTACTTTTCCTCAAGCTCAGTAACTGGTTATTTTTTTACCACGTTTTCCTCATTTATTATATTCTTTATTTCTAAAAGAACATCTAGTCCTCTGCACACAGTAGGAATTTTAAAATGTTCCTGACTTGCAGTTCTTATTTCTTCTCAAGGCTTTGAATATTATATTAGCAGTTGGTCTGAATGTGACCTTTTAAGAAAGTGTTCAAATTCATATTCTCCTCTCCTTTTTGCATTATGCTGCCGGGCACTCAAATGACATAGTGTATATCACACTGATAAAAGCATGTTTAAAGATATGGCATATTGATAAGTTAAGAAATTTTCTACAAGGTATTTTAATAAAATAAGCGATAAAATAGGACTCAGAGAACTGAGTTTTAGACATATAGTAGTTCAGAAAGTAAATTTTTTACTACCTATTTATTACGCTTATTCAAATACTGGTGGATAAAATTGAAATACTAATTTATATAATGATATAGATGTTTTAAATGTCAAATCCAGGAGAAGGTGTCAAAATAATACTTACTCCTTGTTGGGGGGAAGAGGATACACAAAAGGAAAATTTCTTTGAGGAACTATATTTTATTATAATTTGGCAAAGTAGAGATCTTTCGATTAGCTGATCTCAATCTTTTCTAATTAGCACATTTGATGCTTTATTTCAAAGAGTGTGACTAAAGGGATTTTAAAAACTTGAAGTGTTTAGCCAAACTGTTTCTTTTGCAGTCTTTATACTCTATAAAAACGTTTACTGATGGGATTCTTTTATGTTTCATAGAGAATGCAAAGATACCCACTCATTACAACGGCACACATTTTTGGTGCTTGTTGCCTCCACGAGCAGGTGCTTTAAATCACTAACAACTTGTGCAACCTGGAGTAAATCACCTCATCTCTGGACCTATTTTATTTCCTCATTCACTACAGGAGAAAGTTAGAATCAATGATTGCTGAGATTCCCATTAACTCTAAATCCTAAAAGTCTTGAAGGGAACCAAGAGGTGCAAACTTCCAGTTACAAAATCAATAAGGCATGGGGAAGTAATGTACAACATGGTGAATATAATAAATAATACTGTATTGCAAATTGGGAAGTTACTAAGAAGGTAAATCTTAAAAGTTCTCATCACAAGAGAAAACAATTTGTAACTTCATAGGGGGACAGAGGGTAAATAGACTTATTATTGTGATCATTTCACAATGCATACAAATGTCGAATCTTATGGTGTTTACCTACAACCAATATAATGTTGTATGTCAATTATGCTTCAATTGAAAAATTCTAAAAGTCTATAACTCGAAATTGCATGCTAAGGGCTATTTTTTATCATGTAATTGGTACTCTACCAAAAAACAGATAAGAGTCTATATAAATCAAACAGACTGCTTAAAATATAAATCAAGACATTAAAAAATGTAGACTCTGATTTTTCACTATCAGCCATGACTGAGTAACTGGTACCAAACTAACCTTCTTTTGTTAAACCCCCATAAACTGGACACATATTTAAGATATTAGAAGACAGGAAATGCAAGACTGGGATCCTCGAGAGTCGACTAACTCACAAACGGAACTCCACAATCAATTGGGTCCTCTACTGAGGGGCATCTTCCTATCTGGGGTACATAGAGCTGGAATATAAATAAGCCTGGTGGTCCCACTGGAGTGAGGAGGCAGAGATCAGAGTTGGCCATAGCTGAGGTGGCTGGAATGTACAAGACAGGACACTAGAGAGGAGAGAAATGGGCTCAGTAAGAGTTCCAGAAATCAATGTGGTCTCTCCCAATGAGTAGTTGGCCAAGGGCAGAAGGCGAAACTACCTGCTGCTTACCTGAGAGCAGCTGATGTAGGCTGAAGCAAGAAAAAGAAACACTGGAAGTTGGGCAGTGCTGAGGAAGTTGAATTTCCTACCCAGTCAGGGTGAAGAGATGTTTTTAACATAATGTAATGTATCTTTTGGTATGCAATTTAAACATCAGAAAAGCTGTACCACAGGAGTAAGGGCCATAACCTACAGTAAGTCCCAGTTTCGATCACTGTACGATAGGATAAAACTAAGTCCTGACAGGGTCTACAGAGCAGAGAGAGTCTCATCAATTAAGAGGGTTTTAGGAAATATCTTGAACTTTCCAAAGATCAATCTAATAAAGTATAAAACCAAGCTTTACGCAATACAGGATGATCAGGCAATGACTGAAGTTGCTACTAGAAAAAGGATGATCACTTTTCAAAGGAAGGCAAAAAATAAACCTGATAACATACAATGTTCATAATACAGTAACAATGAACAGATATGTAAAGCAGAGGAAAATTTGACCCATAGTAAAAAAAAAAAAAAAAGTCAATAGAAATCAAGCCTAAACATGATTCAAGTATTTAACGTAGGAGATAAATGTATTAAAGTAGCTACTATAAATATATTCAAAGAACTAAGCAAAAAAATATGTTCAAATAATTAAAGAGAAATACGATGTTACAATCACTGCAATATTTGAAGAAAATGCATTTTAAAAAATGCAAAAATGCAACATCCTTTCATGATAAACACTTATCAACAGAGAATTTGTTCAACCTGACAAAATGCCTCTTGAACAAACATTACAGCTAACATAAATAATTAATGATAAGAGATTAAATAATTTTTTAACATCAAGAAAAAGCAAGGATAACCATTCTCACCACATCTATTAAATATTGTACCAACATCCTAACCAGTGCAGTAAAGCAAAAGAAAGAAATAGGACAGAAAATAAGAGGCAAAATTGTCTTTATTTGAAGATGACATGATGTCTAATTAAAACATTCTGAAGATCTACAAAAAATCTACTGGAACTAGTAAATAAATACCAGACTAATGTACAAAAATAAATTCTATCTCAATATGCTAGCTGCCATCAATTTGAAATTTTAAAAAAACACTATATATAATAGCATCAAAAAGAAAATATTTAGAAATAAGTTCAATAAAAGATGGCTTAGAACTACCCAGTGAAAAATGAAAAATACTGATGAGATAAATGTAAAGCAATTTAAATAAATGGAGAGATAGGGCCTATTCAAGGACTGGAAGAGTCAATATTAAGATGTCAATTCTCCCCATACTGATCTACACCGTCCAAGTAATCTCAGTCACAATCTTCATCAGTATTGTTTTGTAGATATTGGCAAAATGATTCTAAAATTCATACAGAAATGATTAAGATCTTGATTTACAAAATAATCCTTAAAAAAGAGCCGGAGGATTTATGCTACTTGAATTTAGGATTTATAAATTTACAGTCATCAAGAGAGTGTAGTATAGGCATAAAAATAGATAAATAGGTTAAACAGAATATAAAGTCGTGAATGGACTGATAATTATACAGGCAAATGCCTTTTGACAAAGGCTTCAAAACAGACAACAACAAAATTTTTTAAAAATAGCAAACTATTTCAACAGACACTTTACAAAGAAGAGAAGGAGCTCAGCAGTATTAGTCACTAGGGAAATGTAAATGAAAACCACAGCGCAGTACCACGACATAGCCACTGAAACTGCTAAAGCTAGAGATTGACAACACCAAATGTTGGCAAGGATGTAGTGCAATCTCAAATTCCACACATTGTTGGTGGGAGTGTAAAATGTTAACACCACTTTGGAAAGTGAGCCTGGCTGTTTCTCATATAACCAAACATATACCAATCCCAGAAATTCTACTCCTGGGTATTTATTCAAGAGATATGAAAGGGTATTACACAAAAAGACTTGTACAAGAATGCTTATGGTTTTACTCATAGCACCAAAATTGCAAATAGCACAAGTGTCCATTAATAAGAGAATGGATAAGCAAACTGTGGCAAATTTATTATGTGCATATACGTACACACAACATGGATGAAACTCAAAAACACTATGCTGATTGAAAGAAATCTTCCCCCAAAAGATTATAGACTATGTGATTGTGTTTAAAAGCTCTAAAGCAGGCTAAATTAAATTATTTCAAGAAAATCACAATAGCAGTTGCCTCTGGGAGTGTGGGAGCAGGAATTGACTTCAGAGGGACAGAAGACAACACAGGTGTTACACATTTGTCCAAAGATATCAAACAGTCCACTTAAGATTTGTACATTTCAGTATAGGTAGATTTTACTAAAAAAATAAACTATAAACTGGAATTAAATTCCAGTTAATGATATATTGGTGCATGCCGAAGTGTTTGGGGTGAAGTATACTAATGTCCGGAACTTAGTTATAAATACATTTAAAAATAAGATAAATAAGGTAGAATAATAAATGGTTACAAATGTGGGTAAATAAACAATGTAATTGTATTTCAACTCTTCTTTCTGGTTAAAATTTTTTCTATGAAAAAAATGTTCACCCAAGAGCATTTTTGTTAACTGATTCTAGAAAAAGGGAGAGGGTGGAAGGGGGAGGATGGAGAGAGAGAGAAACATTGATTTGAGAGAGACACAGTGACTTTGGGACGGCCAACTGGGACAACGGGCCAGGGCTCTGTTTAAAATTTTTCATATAAAATATGAATTTAACAATGTTGTAGGACACAAGGTCAATATATAAAAATCAATTGTATCTCTTTATATCAGAAATAAACAATTGGAAAATACTTTTAAGAAAGCATTAAAAAATATAAAATACTTAGGAACAAATTTAATGAAAGGTATGTAAACCTATACACTGTAAAGTACAAAAATATCGATGACAATTTTTAAAAGGTTTAAATAAATGAAGAAATATATCATATTCATGAATTAGAAGACTTAAGATATCAATGATCTCCATATTGATTTGTAGATTCAATGAATTCCGAATCAAAAGTCCAGCAAGCATTTTTTTACTTGACAAGATGATCCTATGATTTAAATGGAACTACATAGAGCCTAAAATAGCCAAAACCATTTTGAAACAAACAAACAACCAAACAAAATAAAGCTAGGACTGCATTGCCTGGTTTCAAATTTTATTATAAATAATTACTCTAGTTGGGGTAGAGGAGTAACAGCATAAGCATAAAACAATAAATTAATGGAATGACATAGAGAGACTAGAATGTTCAATTGATTTTCTGACAAAGGTGTCAAGATAATTCAATGAGTAAAAGATGATCTTTTTAACAAATGGTGATGATAAAACTGGATATTTATATTTCTATAAATGAACCCTGACTTTTCATCATCACATACACACAATTTAATTTGAAATGTATAACAGACATAAACATAAAAACTAAACTATAAAATCTCTATAACACTTCCAAGAAAAAATTCTTTATGACTCCGTAGTAGGCAAGGACATATGTTCTTAGGACACAAAAGGGCACCGATTATTTTTTTAAAGTGTTGATAAGTTGAACTTCATCAAAATTAAAACCTTCTGCTCTTCATTTGTTATTAAGAAAATAGATAAAAAGGAAGCCACACACTGGGAGAAAATATTTGCTATACACATTTGAAAAAGGACTTGAATTCAATATACACAAAACATTGTTACAACTCAACATTAAGAAAATAAAACCACTTTTAAAATGCAAACGACTTAAACAAAGACCTCACAAGGATGATATATGAATGATCAATAAAATCATAATAAGATGGGCAACATCACTGAATATCCAGGGAAACACAAATTAAAGTCACAATGAGTGATGACATCACATTCACTAGAACAGCTAAAAGTTAAAAGGCTGGCCATATTAAATATGGGTTGGAATTCTCATATACCACTGAGGATAATTCAAGATGATAGAACCACTTTGGAAAACAGTTTGGCAGCTTCTGACAAAGTTAAATATAGACTTACTATATGAATCAGAAAAAAATATGCCCACAAAAACCTGTACCTACATAATAGCAGTTTTGGCCATAATAACTAAACATTAGAAATACCTGATACACCCTTTAACAGGTGAATGAATAAGTAAACTGTGGCACACTCGTACAATGGAATACTAACCAGCAATTAAAAGGAACAAACTAATGATACACTAGGCAATGTGGAAGAATTTCAGTAACATTATGCTAAGAGAAGAAAAAGCCAGCTACAAAAAGAATATTATCAGATTATATGAAGTTATAGAACTGCCAAGTTAATCTATAACTGGTTGCTCAGTACAGGATGGAGGGAGGAAGAATTGACCTCATAGGATAAAAAGGGAATTTCCTGAGATAATTGATTGGGTTGGTGGATGTATATAGATATATAATGTTAAAACTTATCAAACTATGTGGATATAATATTTGCATCTTACTGTATATAAATAGCACCACAAGAAGTTTATTAGAGAATAAATATAAAAAATTTTAAATAAGTATTAACAGCAACTAAGACTAATGTTTTGAGCCAATTTCTCCTGGTAATAGTTAGAGAGACTTCCATGGTTTTGAATCCTTTTTTAAATGGGTGTTTAAAGTGTACTATGTAAAGCTTAAAAGCTTATTAATGCTAAAGTAACATCTTAACCTCTTCCACACATTAAAACTGTCAATCAAATTTTATTACATGAATGAAATACTTTACCTTAAATCTGTCAAGATAATTGCTAAGATTAAGTTAAATGGAAAGAAAAATAGAAGTAAAATGCAGGAAGTTATTTTTAAATAAAGAGTAGTTTCTATAAGGAATTATAAAGCGGTATGGTGATATCATATCCTTGTTTTCCTGTCATATCTTTCCATCTTAGCGACTGTTATGGAGGGCTTAACTCTCACAAACATACTCGAGAAACTAAATGTATCAGTTGCGGTGCCGTCAGCTATAAGGAACAAGAGACCCTGATTTGACTGACTTGAACAATAATTCGTTTAATATCTCCTATACAAGTTCCCCATGCACAATTAATTCCCCAGTTCTACAGCATTATCTTTCCATTCTGCATCTGTCCTCCGAGCAGTGCCCCTCAAAGCCCCCAGACAGTGACTGTGGAACCATGACTGGGTCCCGGGAGAGAGACACCCTATCTTTCTGCTTGTCTTGTTTAAATTGTCAAGTAATTTTTCCCAGCACACTTCTCACATTTCTCTAAGCAGAAATTCATCACAGGTCCACAACTATGCCACTCGTGAGCAAGAGAAATGAGATCAATGAGATGGACCTGAAACAGCTCTTGTTAGCGGGTCACCGGGAGAGCAGATCTGAACCTTTCCAGCGCTCTGGCTCAGCAATTTCCAACCTTTTCCAACTCATGGCACAAATTAACTAATTACGAAAATTCTGTGGCACACCAAATATATATATATATATATTTTTTTTTTTTTTTGCCAATCTGACAAAAACTAGGTATAATTTTGGTTGATTTACAAAAAAATAATAGTAGTAATTACCTATCCTTTATGGTCCAAAGTGGCTTTTTAAAAAAGCAGGTGCCTACACTTGTGTGTAGGGATTTCTGGTGCCAAGAATTAACCAGTCCGAGGCAAGATTACTACGCATGCAATGTGACCGGTAAGATATAACTGTATTATGTGACCTTTATATTTATGGCTCAAGATGTGACATTCACGTGGGACGGCTATTGTTGTGTTGCCATTTTTAATTTGACAGTCTAAGGGAAAAGAGGTCAGTGCCCCTGACTAAATAGTCAGGTATTGCAGGTTTTGAAAATTCTTGCAGCATGCCGGTTTAAAACTGCTGCTCTAGACGATTCCAATCCAACCATGTTTGAGAACAAGTCATTTGAAAGTTCTCTCCTCATCCACGTCTTAGTTGGAAATGATTGCAGTGTCCTGGGAATGAGGAGCCCAGGGATGGCACCACTGCTGCCATCTCTTAGCATGTTCTCATTTTATAGTTGAGGAAACTGAAATGATTTTGCAATCAGGTTTCCTCTTCCACAGGGGCAGTAAGTTTAAGGACACTTTTATGGTCTCTGTGGCCAAAGGCCAAGAGTTGTCCTAAGACTGGCTGAGAAATGTTAGCCCAGGCTATTGATAACAGTGCCATGGCTAATACTGCTTCTTCTTTAAAGGGTCAAGAACGAAATGGGGCAAACTGTCTCTCACACTGATCTGAACCACAATCAGTCACCAACACTCATCTGAGTGTGAGAAGTTTGCAAGGGTTTAATTTCTGCGCATGTAAAAGTGACCCCATAAAGGGGAAGGCATGTGGCCTCCTGGAAAAGTAATAGATTCCAGGGCGACGCAAAGATTGTAACGGGCGAAGGTTGCTTGGACTTCGGCTATAGTAGCGCGTATCAAATGGAGAAAATACTAGAGAACTTCGTACCCTGTGCCCCCACGTGAAGCTGCTGGTTGTCTGTGCGTTGGAAACAGCAACCAACCGCCAGCCCTGCACGTCATGGCAATCAGCAGTGGAGAAAAAGCTCACGGCCATTACTGACAGTCGTATAGTATGCTCCACTGAGAGCAAAATCACTACCAATTTCCGGGCAGGCAAGTTATTTGCTGCCTGGCACTCGCTCTACAATCACTGTGTGACAAACCAAGAAATAAATATGGTTTAGTGATGTAGAGAACAGTAGACAGCATGTAAGGAGTGAGGAGGGCTTTAATTTCCCCTGTGATAAAAAGTCAGCAAGCCTTCTCGAACCCCTTAAAGGGGGGCAAAGGATTTCGGTGACTGGCTGTGGCTGCTGGGGTCTTCCCATCCGATTTCCCTTTACTGGTAGAAAAAGCCCCCTGAGAAAGGTATTTGTGTGAAGGTGAAATGAAAACTTAACAGAATTTAGGAACAGAATTCCGTCACTGTCCTGGCCAGTGTTGAGCTCACTGTTGTTTGTTTACTGAGCTTCCCCTTCCATCTGTCCCTCCTTTCTTCTCGAGAGAACACTTATCTCACTATCTCTAGCTCTACCTTTATCTCTTTGTCTCTAGAAAAGAAGGAGAGGGAGGAGGAGGGGCAGAGGTAGACGGAGCAAAGGGTGAGATTCTTAAGACAAGGAGGCAAAGCTTCTCCTTGTTTCTTGCTTTCTGGATAGTCATATTTAGAATCCAGTTTTTTTCTACATTATAATTCCCTCTAGTTACTAGACCAACATTCAATAAAGGCTGCTGTACAGAAAGCAACTTTGTGTTGGTTGCAAACAGGGATAATTAGAGCCCAAGGCAACGAAAGTCACCTCCGTCCTCCTTTGCCTAGACTGGAGCCAGCATGGCTGCAGAGCATTGTATCCTGGGTAATTGTCTCAGCATTCCAAGAAGTAGACTTCAGCAGTGAAGCAGGCAGAGGCCCCAGGTGAGCTGATAATCGGTGGCAGGAACAGGCAGTGATGGTCAAGTGCCTAAGGCATCTACTCAGGAATGACGGTAAAAAATGAAGGTTAAAAAAAAAAAAATTATCTTAACCCCCAAGGGAAGCAACTCCTGAATGTGGAGCTTCCCTTGAGTTATAGTAAAGATAGGGGTAAATAATGCTTTAATGAAAGGCCCTTTTGTCAGTTAAAAAAAAGTTTGAAATGTTATATATATATCATATGCATTGTCATCACACCCCCAACATGAGTGAATTTTTGTGTGGCTGGTGCGACTGGCATTAGTTCCTCCAAGACTGTGGTAGAATTGGGACTTTTTTTGGTGGTAAAAACCCAAAAATTCGACCATGCATTCCCAATATCTATAAACTTTTACAGAATTTACTACAAGTGCTGATTGTACTTCTATCTCATGTACTGTAAAACATATACAAACGGATCTCAAAAGGATAATAAAATGCACACATGAGCAGACATTCAACGCATGGTTGCCATACCCCAGCCTATCACCCAGCAGAACCCCTGAGATGCTCCCACTGGAGCCCCTGCCTTAGAGGCAGAAAGGATGGGACCTGGGGTCAAACAAATCTAGATTTGAATCTCTGGTTTTCAGCCGCTCACTGGTTGTAAGATTTTGAATCTGGTTTCTAGACTGAGAGGGTAATATTGCCCCTCAAAGGGGGTTTTTGAAAAGATTTGCATAAGATGATGATTACAGATCATTTCTTATTGTCCTTATGCTTTTGTCCCTACCACGCAGTAAGTGTTCGATAAATGCCAGACATTGTAACTAGTTATCATTCCATAGCTGAAGGCCTGCTGGGGTCAGAGAAACCAGGGTAATGTCTTTTTCTATAAAAACACACCAACGGGACATATTTCTATGCAAGGAAAGAGTTAATGAAAAGTCCTCACTGATAGATAATATTTTTTAAAGTGAAGGTCTAAGGGATGGTAAGTAGTTTCTTACTGTATTTATTATCCAGAAAGGAATACAGATTATATATTTCATGAGCCAGATGGGAATAGTTATTTAATCCACAGTAATGACTACTCTAAATGGTTCTATTGACTCTCTACTTGAAAGTGTACTTCAGAAGAGTTGTAGGCTATGAGGGAATAAAGCGAGAAACAAATGTAATGGTTAAAGGATATTTTTGCTAAAGCTTAATTAAACTTCAAATTTTGTATCATTTTGTATAATCCTCAAAAGATTTTTTTTTTCTGGAAAAGAGACCAGAAAGGGTGCTATAAAATTAGCCTTAGAGCTATGTAGATTTTGAAGGGCCCTTAAAGGGAGGAGGGGGGGAGAAAGACAGAAAGAAAGAAAAGAAAAAGAAAAAAAATACAGATTTCAATTTGAAGCAAAGGATTGAAATTGCTTTCTGGCATCTCACACTTCCAGCAACATTGGTACCTACTTGAAATGAACAACTGCTAAAGAAAACAGCTGGTAGAAAGCTGTTAGTGCAAAGCAAAGTGCAATATGCATGCTGTAATTAGTTTGCAATCATTACTCAGTCCACTGTTGGAGAAAAACCTTCCTTTGATCACACCACAAGCGTTCCTATCACTGAGCAAAATTCAGGACAATTCTTCCCTCAAACCCAGATAAAACCCTCACCTGCACTGCAGTTGATGATAATATAATTTTTTAAATGTGGTCAGAATGACAAATGGACCATAAAGAGTTCTGTAAAACAAGGTGTGTTTTTTTTTTAACATGACAGTGAGAAGTGCCCTAAAATAATAGCTGAAGTGTTTTTGAGTGTTTACTACATGTTAGGTCCTCACTGTCCGAAAGAAATACAATGCAAGCCACAAACATGAGCCACGTAAGGAAAGTAAAATTTACTAGGAGTCATTTTTTTTTCTCTTAAAAGAAGAAGCCATATCTAAGCTCAAGCTGCTATAACAAAATATCATGGACTAGGTCGCTTAACCAACAGACATTTATTTCTCATATTCTGGACGCCGAAAGCCCGAGATCAAGGTGTCTGTTGAGAACTCTCTTCCTGGTTTGTAGACGGCAGTGTTCTAGCTGCTTCCTCACACATGATGGAGACACAGAGGGCTCTGGTCTCTTCCTCTGGTAAGGACACTAATCCCATCACGGGGGCTCCACCCTCATGATCACATCTAAACCTAATCATCTCCCAAAGGCCCCACTCCCAAATACCATCACACTGGAGGTTAGGGCTTCAGTATATGAATTTTGGGGATGCAGGGGTGAATGACACAGTCACTCCAAAGCAGCGAGTGAAACTAATTTTAAGACTGGAATTTTATTTAACGCAATCTACTGAAAACATTATCTTTTCAACATGTAACCGATAAAAAAAAAAACTATTAATGAGGCCTGTCACACACATTTTTCCTAAGTCTAAACCGAGGGTGTAATTCACACTCGTGGACTAGCGACATCTCAGGTGCTCAGTAGCTGCATGTGGTTAGTACCTTCTGTATTGAGTAACACAGTTCTGAATGATTTTCATGGACTATATTCTTTAATTCGTTTAATCACCTTCCGATAGTGTAACTATCATCCCTGTTTATAGATAAGAAAATGGAAGTACGAAGAGACTACGTAACTTAAGCTAGAAGGGCAAACGCAAGAAAAAGCCAGGTGAGCTGATTTTAGAGCCTGTACTGTTTAGCACTGTGGTGTCCTGCCTCCTGTGCTATTATTCGGCGTGGCCAACAGACTATTATTCCTGCCCAGGAAGAGAATTTGAAAATGATAAAGACTACCAGGGGAAGTTAGCAACAGACAATAATAATAGCCTTCATTTTTTAGCTCTTTCCATGACAATCATCTTATAGTGTAAACACTACGATGTGTGATGCCTGTTTTACAGATCTGGAAACTGAGGCATGAAGACATTAAGTGACTTGCCCATGATCACAGAGTAAGGATTTGTTGGAGTTGTTGCTCAACCCTAGATTTTCTGGCCCCAGAACATAAGTGTTAGCTACTAGTTTGTTTCTGTTAAGAGATCTGATACCAAACTAGACAAAGAAACATACCACAGCAGGTAGAAATAATAACCAGGCCACAGTGAAACACAGAAAGTGAGACAACTTAAATAATTCAAGAAATGAAATAAAAAAGACAACATAGATGATAGTCATTTTTAGCGAAGATTAAAATTTGTCTGTGAATTTGCTATGCAATAAATAACGCTTGGTATGAAAAAAGACATGATTTTTCCACATAAAAAGACAAGCTGTTACATAGAGCTTGGCATGGGAAAAATGGATGGACAGCCCCCAGAATTTCTATTTTGTGGACTACAATACATGGCGTTATCTTCCCTTGCTACTTGCTCCAAAATTTTAACCATTAAAATTCCCGTTTAGAATTCACCCATTAGGATTTCCATTTAGAACAGAGGTGCCCAACCCGTGGCCTGCTGGCAGCATGTGGCCCAAGATGGCTATGAATATGGCCCAACACAAAATCATAAATTTACTTACAGACCTTTTTTTTTTTTTTTGCTTATCAGCTTTCGTTAGTATTTGTGTATTTAATGTGTGGCTCAAGACACCTCATCTTCTTCCAATGTGGCCCAGAGATGCCAAAAGGTTGGACAGCCCTGATTCAAAGCAAGGTAAGTAATCATTAAAAATATACATAGGACAGATATCCCACATATTGTATGAGAATAGAACAAGTTACAGAATAGTACATACATAGCATGATAATTTTTTTGAAACAATAACAAAAGTTGGAATTCACACAGAAAACAGCGTGGAAACAGTGTACATCAGTGGTTATAGGGGTATAGACGAGATTACATGAAAGATGAAGTTTTTCAATATATATTTTTGTAATGTTTTGATTTTTATAACCAGCATATGTTACAGTGGGTTGGATGGATGGATAGATGATAGATAGATAGATAGATAGATAGATAGATAGATAGATAGATAGATAGATAGAGTTTAAAGGCTCCCATATTACCTGGAAGCCCCCTCTGTAGGGCTGGCTTTTCTCTCCACCTTTTACTAGAAGAGATGTTTCAGATGTATTTTTGCTTCCTTACAAGACACCGAGTGACAGAGGCTGATGGCATGTCAGAGAAAAGACACAGTGCTGCGGAAGCAAAGGTTAGAGGTAGAGAGAGGTGAATCAAGGCCACCATCCCTAAGAGGAGAACAGAAAGGAAAGGAGGACCTCGCAGGGCTACTCAATGCAACTAAATGCAATAAGGAATTGAATCTACTAAAAATTACTTTCTCAG
Organism: Mormoops blainvillei; assembly: GCA_004026545.1. Lineage (NCBI taxonomy): Eukaryota > Metazoa > Chordata > Mammalia > Chiroptera > Mormoopidae > Mormoops > Mormoops blainvillei. The sequence goes on along the minus strand of PVJD01007708.1, from coordinate 17,329 downwards.
ACTTAACTTTCAGATTTTGTCATGGCTCTGGCCTAAATCCTTGCACTATCTGCCTACCTAATCTCATGTTCCAGTGACAAATCCTCAAGTTATATTCCCAGAACAGGCCTCTCCTTTGTCTTCCAAATCCATAGAGCAGCTGGCCGAGAGTCATTTGGAAAAGAGTACACACGTGTGCACTAAAAGATGCATACAAGGATGTGTTTAGCAGACTGTTCATGAGAGCCAAAACTGGAGCCACTTCGTACAGCAACGAGAATGGATGAACCACAGCTAGTCACAGGGGAGTGGGTAAAGCTTACAAACAAGCCACTGAACTGAAGAAGACAGAAACAAGAACATATTGAATGGTTCTATCCATATCATGTTTTTTTAAAGGACAAAACTAATATTTGGTATTAGGAATCAGGGTACTGGTTACCTTTGGGTAGTAGTGTTTGGAAGGGGGAAGGAGGTAGCATTCTAAGGTACTGGTGTTGTTTTCTTTCTTTTTTTTTTAATCCTCACCCAAGGATATGTTTTTTTATTGGCCTTAGAGAGGAAGGAAGAGAAACATTGATCTGCTTCCTCCCATATGCACCCTGACCAGGTATTGAACCCACAACCTGGATATGTTCTCTAACTGGGATTCAAACCCACAACCTTTTGGTGTATAACACTCAAACAATGCTCAAACCAACTGAACCACCGGCCAGGGCAATATTTTATTTCTTGATATGGGCGTTGGTTACCTGGACATATTCAATGTGAGCTAACCCATTATACTGTATACTGTATACAAATGTATACATTCTTTGCATAGAGTTCTATATATATGTTTTAGATTTATAAAAAGCTTTAAAATAGATTTGAGAGAGCTCACAAATTGACCGATAAACATATTTTCAGGTAATAAATGTAAACTATATTTCTATATTCCCTAAATAAGACTTTTGCACATGTATTAAGTTCTTCTTGGCCTTCTTTGGTCTCAGAAATTCAGGTCAGTGGATATCTTATCCATCTCCTAGGTGCATTCTTCCTAATCAGGTCACCTGCTGCCCCTACAGCTTCTGCAAAGTCTCATCCTTTGGACAACATTAACAGTGCTTGAGTTGTTAGTTTTATCTAACTTGTTCAAGATAATCTGTAACTGCTAACTAGTTATTTCTTCTGTGATTCCAGAAAAATAAAAAATGGATTTAAATTTTACTTTCCAACTTAACTGGGAGAGAGACTGAGATTAAAAATGTAAACTGATTTGCACAAGTATTCTGGAGGGCAAGGTAGTGGAGAGAGAGACAGAGACAGAAGGCAGGGATAAGAAGCAGGGGAAGGGGGTAGACGTTGGAGACTGAGGGGGAGGGAGAATGGGGACGAGAAGGGGACAGGGGAGAGAAGGAAGGAAAGCAGGAAGCAGACATGTTGGTTTGGAAATGCCCTGTAATTCATGTTACCGGGTAGGGGTGCTGGCCTTTAGGATAGAGCCATGAGAATAAAAATCAGAAGCTGGAGGTCATGACGTAGGGTAAGTCGAATAAAGCTTGGAAGAAGAGGTGAAAGAAATATTGTCCTACATTCCTCGGTACCAAGCCTTGAGCTAGGGAGATGACTATAGAAACACAAAGATGGATAAAAGGAAGACTGAAGGTACAGGGCTGGTGGACACTGTGGGCTCCTGGAAGTACTGACGCTTTTGGCCGAACCCTTTGTTCAGTTTGGAGGTGATGGTGAGAAGAGGTGTGGATAAATGACCCTGAGACAGAGCAGATGGAAAAAAACATATATGACCCCTTACAGCCATAAAAGGTCTCTGGAGCACAGAAAGAGCTAGAGGACCTGCCCTGACATTTGGAATGAGAGCCTGGAGGCTGGAATGTGTGCAGAGACTAGACGCAAATGACCGAGATTACCATCTCTGGCATCAGGGGCCTCTCATTGCCCAAGGAGCCTGCTCAGACCAGCAGCGGTCAGCAGTCCAGCCACTTCGAAACAAAAAAAAAATGCAAGCAAGGGTCATCCTCTCCATTACCCCAAGCACATAGTGCTCATCTTCGTTCCTACTGGTGCTGCCTTGCAGAAAAGACGGTGGAGTGGGGCAGATCCCTGAAAGTCTGGCCATTTTCCCAGAGAGATCAAATGCAGAGACTACTGAAACAGAGAGTTGACCTCTGGATGCGAAGGAGGCTTTTTAAACCAGAAGACACTGAGCTATTTTTGACTGACAGTTATAAATTCCTGAGACCCCAAGGTCTCACTGTGGGTTCTTAAGGAAAAATGGCTTACCTGGTAGAAAATGTAGAATCTATATTTTCTTTGCATATCTTAAGTTCAATGTTAGCACACTGGTGACTCAGCTTCAATGGCCAAGAACACGCCAAGTAATTCATGCCTGGTTAAATATTCCCAATGGGGAACCCTTTCCAGCCAAGTGTATATTAGCCCATCAACATTTTAAATGTTATTAGCTTTATGGAATATATTTGATGAAAATTCCAGGAGATAATTTTCTTTGACTTAAAAACAAAATTTTATTGTTGTTCAATTACAGTTGTCCTCGTTTTCCCCCCATTACTCTCCCTCCCTACCCACGCCCCACCTTCCACTTTCAATCTTCCCCCATTTGTTGTCTTTGTCCATGGGTCCTTTATACACGTTTCTTGACCCTTCCCCTTCTTTAGCCCGTCATCCCCCTCCCACCTCCCCTCTGGTCACTGTCAGTTTGTTCTTTATTTCCATGTCTCTGGTTCTATTTTGCTTGCTTGTTTGTCTTGTTGATTAGGTTCCACTTATAGGTTAGATCATATGGTATTTGTCTTTCACTGCCTGGCTTATTTCACTTAGCATAATACTTTCCAGTTCCATCCATGCGGTCACGAAGGGTAGGAGTTTGATTTCTTTTTTAACAAAACAGATTAGTGACCTCTACACATTTTCCTCTATTGGCCAAGATTTTCACCAAAATGGCAGCTACAGAAGATAAGAAAAATTCTGAAAGGAGACACCAAATGCAAAGACCTATACCTAGGATAAAACACAGTTGTGTGGATCATGAAGGGAAAACTGATCTCTCTTTTCAACACTGTTACTGTGAAATGTATATCTTCATATGTTATAAATATAAATACATTCTTCTAGGAGTAACTCCAAGTTGTCAGATAAAAGGATTCAGTTTCTTCAACTATAAAATGAATGATGTGGAATGGAAAACCACTAAAGTCCCTTCCAGTTCTAAAATACAATGGCTTGATGTTGTGAGAGCATTTAAGACAGAGCAATCCTCAAAGTACCGTCAGTGTTACTGGATGTGTTCAAGTTGGGTGGACACCATAGCTCTACCTTTGGAGATCTGGCAGAGCCTGGCAGAGTTTGGCACCTTGGGCATAACAGATAGTGAGTAGTTTTTAGTGCTTATGGAAGCCTTTCACATCATGAGGGTGTCTTCTGGTGTACCCCTCATAACCAAACTCCACAACAAAATACTGCAAGCTTCTGGGAAGGAGAATTCAGCTCAAACGACCTTAAATACTTGATTTAGATCAGGCTTTACAACCAGCGGATTTTTAAAAATATATTAATAGATAGGAAATTGGTGAGATTTTATGTAACCATGCATGCAATATCACTTTTCCGGCTCAATTTTACTCATCAAGGCAGAGCATCCCAGAGCTAGAAGACAAGTTCGAGAGGAACCAGTAAAATTCCTAAATTTGAAAGATGAGAAAACTGAAGAGGTATGGAACATTCCTAAGGACAAATAATTATTTCATGACAGAACAAGATTATCTGCTCTGAATCTAGTGCCCGGTCTCTTACTCCTTATGACATAACACAGTCACCTCTGGAGCATGGACTATCGGCTGGATATTTCTACCTGAAACCTGTACTTATTGGTATTACTAATAACCAGAAACCAGGACACGTGGGTCCTAGTTCCATTACAAACTAGTTGTGTGACCTTGGGCAGTCACTGAAACTGGCGATATTTTAGCACTTCAGTGCTCTCCTCTATAAAGAGATGGGTTTATTAGTTCAGATAATCAATAGTACACTGATATATCTTTAGAGTTAGAGATAAATTTTAATCCTTAAAAATAGCAATCTTTTCCTTGAGAATACAGAACAAGTCTGTGTCTAAGTAGAATTTACCTTTGAATAATAAAGCAATTACAGACAAATTAATCCTTTCCTTCTCTTACAAGCTGATAGGTAGAGACCATTGTCAACATGATCCAGATAACTGTCCTATTGTCCTTGTCTTTCCATTGAAGCACCAGAGTCTAGATGCAGCAATTATCTGGTGTGTTAGTAGTGTGTAAGCTAATGCATAGTACCAGGTACCAAATAAGCACTCAACTATTTCTGATGCTTAATGTCCTCAAATTCTGAACTTACACTTGTCATATAGACAGATCTTGACTTTTAAATGTATCACTGGCAAGGAAAAAAACTCAGGTACAAAGAATTATGTACTATTGACATACACTAGTTATCATAATTGATTTAAGATTATTTCTTTAAATCTTATTAATATAAACTCTTAATGACATTTATCCAGTAAAAGTCTAAAGTCTTCCTAGGCACAGGAAAATGCAGGCTATTCTCATTCCAGTGTACTCTTCTGAGTTGCAGTAAACAATCTGATTTTCAAACACTATACACTAGGTTTACTTGGGTTACCACAGAAATTAAAACAGCCTATTCATTTCTCACTGCATTATTATTTTAATTAATATAAGTCACAAGGTGCAACGTGTGATGGAAGCCATTTATGAATTAATAAATAAACACATATCCAAAGGACTATATAAAAATAATGCCTTGCAAGAAAATAGAGACTATCATCCGGAAGCTGCTGGGTTATTGGTTTATAAGCAAACACATAGAAAAAAAAATGACAGTGAAAAATTTCAAACAGTAACCTCTCTGGAGGGAAACAAAGCAAGTTTAATAGAAGTCTATGCTGTACATAAAAGACTGAGTTAAGGGTAATTAAAAAAATTCCTAAGAAAGTGATAAGCTCAGTGAATATCCTTTCAAAAGAAATAGAAACCTGGGATTGAAATAATATCTCATGGCTTTACAAAGCTTTTTATCCAAGGACCCATCCACTTTACAAAAACAAATTCATTACCTTTCTACACACCCTTTTGATGGTGGGTAAGTGCTATGTTATTGCAACCTTTTGTAGGTAGAAGAAATGTAAGTAGAGGGAACACCCACAGCACAGATTGGTAATCAACTCAGAAGAGGACCTCAGATGCCTCTGTTGAATCCACCTGCTCCAGCAACTCTCCTACTTCCGCATCTTGCTTGGATGAGCAGAGACTGATGGGTAACTGAGATGAAAGCAATGCTTCTTAATTCCAAGTATTTAGAATATTACCTTTCTTCCAGGAGGCTTTGCAGACATTACCTCATTAATCTTCATAACATCTTTAAGGAAGGAGGACGGAATGGTCTCCGCCCTCATTTAATGGACGGGGTGGCAATTACTTAAGGCCAATGATTCAATGTCATGGTTGAAAGCATTCCCCAAACCCTCAGGTCGGGCACCATTAGCCACTTGAGGAGTAAGTATAGCTCTTTGGGGAACCCAACGGCACCAAAAGACACTATTCATTTGTTACTACAACAAATGTTTATCCAGGGCAGCCTAGCAGCCCTTCACTATTGGAAGGGAAATGGGGAAAGCATGGAAGAATGTCTCCGACGTGAACACTCCACGCAAGAAGTTCACATTCATTCATCCATCATTTATGCAATAACCGGAGGCCTCCCAGGTGCCAACCCAGGAGTGGAGGATACAAATACAAATCAGACCTTGCCTTCAAGAAGATTGGTCTGGTAGCTTAATCAGGCTTTAACAATCTGGAGCATAAATAAGACATATTCAAGAAAAGTTATGACCAGATTGGCATGGAAGCGCAGAGGAAGAACGCGGAAGTCAGCTCAAGGGAGTCAGGGGAGGCTTCTCAGCATACTTGTGGCTGATCCTGAGAATGGCAGAAAGACTGAAGTTTAATTATGGGGACAGTGTTCAAAGCAGAAGGGTGAGGTCTCAAGGGGTTGTTCGACTTCGGCAGGTGGCCCTGCTGGTTGAGGCCCAGCTTGCCCGTGGGGAAGCGCCAGCCCTGAGAAAATAAATGTGGTGGCTTCAGAGCATGAGGAGCTGTGACGTATAGACACAGGAGCACAGGCTTCCCCACAAAGGGGGAACTTTGGGGACCTACCAGGATAACCAGGACATTCAGTAGGATGGTTCCTGCAGTAATGTAGAGCACATGGGCTACAATGGAAGGTACCAGCCATCCCCTTTGTTGTACTGGGCCTGGGTGCTCAAAACATGTTTACCTGGGCCCATCAAGGCTGGGAGAGTGGGAGCCCCAGGAAAGAAGGGCAGACGGTCCGGAGACCGAGGTTAGCTTTCCTACTCTCAGTTCTGACCTCCCTGCCTTCCTTGGCTGCCCTAGACTAGAAAGGCCGAAGGTAACAGAGAGCAACCAAGGAGGACGACCGTAGAGCAGCAGACCAAGTATTTCCCCCTTCCTATCCTGAAGGGCATTCAAGGAGCTCAGCTTCTTCCCGAGGACATTGGGGCATCTTATTGCCTGATGAGCACGCCCTTGGCACACGTCTTCTCTGTGCTCGTTACAGTTTTATGCTCAGACCAGACAGGGAAGGGATGGTGAGCAGGTCTGAATCACAGGACTTAACAGCGAACTAGTGGGACTAAACACTCTATTTACATATGAGGGTTGGTATAATGTTTTACGTACTTTGCAAACAGGTTGTCCTGCAAATGATCTCATTTTGACCTTTACAACATGCCTGCGAGTATGCAAGACACGTGATACTATGTCTGCTGATGACCAGAGAAATGAGGGTTGGAGTTCAAGGATTTGCCTGCGCTCAGCCGAAAAACGTGACCAAGGGCCAGACTCTGCTGCACAGGCGTCCAGCTCCTCCCCGGCCCGGGCTCTTCCTCAGGCACCCTACGGAGGCTGCGAGAGTCTAACGAGACTGGTGAGGGACAAGGTCGCTGGGGGACCAAAACCAGGTGAGGTCTGCGAGGAAGGCAGATGACACTCCCTTCCCCTCAGTCGTTGATGTGTTCCAGCAAGCTCTCGGGTATGTCAAGGACTAAAGAGAGTTAGGAAATCCTTCCAGGGAGCCCGCATGTGGGACTAGAACTATGACCAGTCTACTTTCAAGCTCTCCTTCCCCATGTTGGTGGGAACAGGGAGCCAGTTCTGTCTGAGAACCTCCAACCCAAGCATTTCTAGTGCCTGGGACTCTGGCCCATTTACATGGACCAGAGGAAATACCACCAACACTGGATGTTTTACCTTTCTTTTTTTTATCCTTACCTGAGGACAATTTTTTTTTCCTTGCTTTTAGATGGAGAAGAAGGGGGAAAGAGAGACACACATACACACACACACACACACACACACACACATCAATGTGAGACGGAAACATTGATTGGCTGCCTCCTGCATGCACCCTGACTGGGAATTGAGCCTGCGTCCTGGGTATGTGCCCTGACTGGGAATTGAACCCACAGCCTTTTAGTCCACAGAATGGTGTTCCACCTAACTGAGCCACACTGGCCAACAGCTCTTGGAGAAAATTCCATGCTACCAATCACATTTCCTTAAAGATGGGCTCACACTAAAGTCAGCAAGGAGAAGGTGAATATAGGGGAACATACTGTTTGCATTACACATCTTGGTAAATTAAAGGAACAGCACAGTTTTCCAGGGGACAATGTGAAAATATCTTTACTGCTAAAGTTCCTTCTGATTGTGCTTGTTGCATTTGATTCTGATCTATATAATTAATGCTCAAAAGCTCTAAAGCTAGTATTTCCCTAAGCCAACTAAACCTCAAAATCTGAAAACTTCCTTAGCCTACTGTGGATACTGAAATGACTTCCCAGGGCACGTGTGTTTCCTCGACCACACACCATCCGGGGCACCAGAGTTCCAACACACTGGTCTGCAGGTCTCCCCACTCTGCCCCAAATCCAGTTGCTCTGTTGCCACCCCCGCCCCTCCGCCCCTTGTTTTGCGCCTTTCCAAAAACACTTTCCAAGGGTCTCCTTGCTCTCTACCGCTTACCCTGTGAAAGGCATCCCTCCAAGCGCACTCCAGGTTGTACTGTAATTCACCTCTTCCAGGTCTGAAACATGACGTCATTCATTTTCATACCTCTGGTGTTAAAAGCTTGTGCGATACAAAAATATTTTAAATGTAGTCAGAGGAAGAAATGAGGACAGGAAGGTAAAGATAATAGGTAGTCATGGAAAACTTAACAGACACGGAAAACTTCACTGGCCTGATCTTCGTGGTCACGTGACTGTACGGCAGCAGACTGCCGGGCCCTGCAGCCTCGAGCGCTCGGGGCCACAGTTCCGTGATGTTCACCCCAAATGCTGCTGCCAGCACTTGGGGGATTCCAGCTCCTCCCCAGTGATGGTCAGAGAGAACGTAAAGTTTACGGGGGTCCCTGTTTCACGTTCTCTCTGACTTTCGGTAGGCGTAAAGAGTGGGCCTTCTTGGGCTGCCCCTGGGCATCTCTCTCCTCTCAGGCTCTGCCCTCAGGTCACCTGCTATGTTTCTGAGTCTCTCACAGAGACCGTCACTGCCCTGCCACCAGAACTTAGCATTCGCTTAGTGCTAAGTAAATGGATGAATAAGGAGAGAGGAGAAAGAAAGCAGAGGTGGGCGGGGGGCGCTGAAAGCAACATACCTTTTAGTTTATTTATCAAATGAGCATCGGTAGGACAACATCCAAGACATCTTTTGAAATAATACTGCCAAGAAAATCAGGGAAAAAACAGCTCCCAAGTTGTTTTTTAGAGCAAAGCAAACATCTAAGCTGTGCTATACTTCATTTCAGTATTAAATATACAGTTTCGGAAGATAACAAATGCAGAGATTATGGAGAGCAGGCCCTCAAAAATACGCGAGCAGGAGTGGGGAAAGGGTGATGCCTCTTCTGCCGACGGAACATGAGCTGAAACGCTGAAACGAACTCTCCTTCCACAATACAGATTTCATCCCATTCCATCCCCAAGTCACAGGGGAACAGGTTGATATTTTAGGGTTCCTGAGAGGAGACAGTTCAAAGCTTTGCAAACACGAACACATGGAATTTGACCAATTCCATGGCTCTCAGGCGCTTGGATTTCAGGGCCCAGCAAAATTCCATGGGGGGAGGGGGGGCGGGGAAATGAGCTTCCAATGCAAGGTAACACATAGTTTATTTTTCTCAAAAGAGATATCATTTTATTTTATCGTGGCAATAGAAGTTCATGTGAATTCAAAAATTAGGAGTGACCTGATCTTAGAGGGGAGAAAAAAGAGTTTTTAGGTTGCATAGGTCTCACCTTATGAAAAATCACTTCACTGGCCGCAGCCTCCTGTTTTGCAGACGCCATCGGGGACCTGCGTCAGCCCACCCTCCACAGCCGGCCGCTGATTTACAAACGGGTTTCAGGGAATGAATGACCTCAATCGTCACGTCCTAGTATATTAAAAGGAGGGGACAGGAACCTTAGAGCAAACAGAAGCAACGCGACACGGTGGGGAGTGAGTCAGTGGGCACTACAAGAACGGTGGACTCATGGAATTTAGAGGTCAGGGATCTAATCGCTGGGCCTGTGGATGTTAGAGCTGTGAAGGTGGGGTCGCAGCTCTCCAAGCGATGCCATTGCTGGCATGACAGTCACCGCCAGGACCCACCAGGGCAACATTCTCAACCCTCATACTCAGTTTATCCTCACAAACGTTAAGTCCATGGCAGAGAGAGGAGATCCTCAGTGATCCCAGGGCAGTAGGTTATTGATAGTTTAATAACATACATGGAAACCAAGATCAGTGAGCATTTGCATTTCCAGAAGATGGGAACTAGAGCCATGAAAAACAGTTAAATTCAACATCTCTCTTGCTTTCTTTTTGTTCCTTAAACTTGTCTAGCTTAACTGTCCTTAGGGCCTTTGCAATTATAGCTCACATTTCCCGGAGCTCTAACACCCCACCAGAAAGAGACTGGTTTTTGGACACTCGGATCACAGGTAAATGTTGCTCCTCGGGAAAAGCCTTTGGGACCACACTCTCTAAAATAGGCACCTGGGCACTTACTGTCACATCACTGTAGTTGCTCTCTCTGCATAGCACCATTGCTAGCTGATACTTGTTATTGTTTGTGTATTTTCTTATCAGTCTCTGCCCAGTGGGATGTAAGCACCACGAGGGCAAGATCCTAGCTCGTATCGCCATCACCCTATCAACCCCTGGAGCCTGGAACGGGGTACGTTTCATAGGAGATGGTCCATAAACGTTTGTTGAATAAAATGACCATCTAGTCCCGCACAGCCCTCCTCTTACAGATCAGGAGGAGAGGTTCACAAAGGTGACACTACCTCAACACACAGCTTTTTGGTGGGGAAAAACAGAGAAGGAAGAAAAGAAAAAGACCACTTAGTTTCTAGACCTGTGTTTCTTCCTACTCTTTTGAGTTCATTGTACCTATATATTCAGTGAATATATAAAACAGAGGGAAAAAATGGAAACATAAAGGGCGTATGAAAGGATCTGCAATATAATTTTGAGCAAAGACTTAATCCACTGAGATTATTCTGTCTTTAAAATTCTGACCAAACTCAAAGAACAGACATAATCATGTGCATAATATAAATTAGGAACCATGATGAAATACTCTTCCCTTGAATATTTCTTCACAAGCTAGTTAGAATGTCTGTAAGTTATTCCATCAAAAAGTGATCCCTTAGGATTGAGGCATGGACTTCATAGAATTCCCCTGAACACTGTTAGTTGATTAAGCCAACACCATTCTCAACTCTCTTCTCTCCTGCACTCTTTAGAGACCCCAAAAGCTAAGTACTGACATTCCCAGAATCCCTAACAACCAGGAGGATTATATAACAAAGATCTAGCCAATGAAACATAAGTAAAACCTACAAGGAGTCTCTGAGAAAATTTTTCACTTTCCTAATAAGTACTAAGCATTGAAGCTTTATCTTTCCTTAATTCTTTCTGCCTTGAACATGTACTTGATGTCTGGAACTTTGGCAGCCATCTTGTAACCATGAGGAAAATATAAAACAGATCCGAGAGGTTCCAGCTTGACAGTACTGAGCCTCTAAAATAGTGCCAGGAGTTGCCTGCCTCTGGAGTATAAGAATGTGAGAAAAATAAATCGTTATTTGCATAAGCCATAGTTGGGTTAACCCACCGTTAGCTGGGCTCTTCTTTACATGCAAGAGAATTTCTTTTTAGCACAGAATTTTAAATTTGAATTATTTTGTAGGGAAAGAGCCAGGAGACTAAATATCCCAGCCTCACTCTCCTGCCTTCAATCTCCTACCAGCTCTCCAGCAGCCAGGGGCAAGACAGCTCACTGATGCACATCGGTCTCCAGGGGCCCAGAGGAGCACAGTGGAGGAAAATGGGAAGTGAATCTGAAGTGGCAAATGAAAGGGACCCAGGACAGCTAGTAGTGTACAGACTACTCCGCCGAGGAACAAGTTCCTTACATCAAATCAAACAGAAATACCCAAGAGCTAAGAGCAGAGCTTGCTCAGCAGAGGAAGAGCCAGTGAGCCACGCCCTCCACCTCCCTCTTACCCTGTGGCAATACCTTCTCCCACCCCCATTCCCCAGCTCCACTTCTGCTGAACTTTAGGCATGCTTGAGAAATAAATTTGCAAACCACTAATATATAGGATGGTCAGATAAAATACAGGACATCCTCCAGTTAAATTTGAATCACAGATATGCAACAAATATTGCATTGGACATAAACTACATTTTTCTTTGTTGTATACCTGATATTAAAATTTATTTGGGAACCCAGTTATTTTTATTTGTTAATTCTGACAACCTAGAATCATAATATTATTTAGCACAGACCTGAAGGGACAGGACACAGAAGAGTCAAGTTTTTATAAAAGGAACAGTATACAAAGCTGAAAGTGAAAGAGAAATACAGAAAGGTAACTGACTTTAACTGAAGAAACAGACTTTATCTAGTTTATGATTTTATTTGAGACTGGCTATGAAAAGAGCACGGCAGCTTTCCTGTCTAAACTGCATCTTTCTTACATTTCCAAGTGTCCTGTGTATAGTCCATTCGCTCTTTCAAAACCTGAAAATACCAAGGCACCATCGGAGGAGGAGGAGGGGCCTGAAGCATTTGCCTTGACGTCCTCGTATCCTGGCTGCTCGACTCCCAATCTGGGACATTTAGCTGTTTTCCGAGGCAGAAAATGTTCCTCATCCAATTAAATAAAATGAAGCAGGAGCCAGGTGGAATGCTTCCAGTTAAATACTTGCTCCTCTTATCTTCTCGTTCACACCCTTCCCCTCATTATCACAACAGAGCACATCGAGCGCACCCTCCGTTTCTAATGAAGATGTTCCCACTGTATTCCTAATGAAAACAGTGCACACAGAACAGCCCCTTCCCTTTATGAAAGATGTGAGTGACGTGGATGCCCCACAGTTGCCTGGAAAAGCTGGCACATTGGTCAGGTCCCATTGCGAATTCCTGGCTATAGTGAAGTGGGAAGGACACAGAATGTTTAAAAATTCCTTTATTGGAAATGCAGGTCAGCAGACACCATGTCTGATCTCAACTCAGGCACAATTTTAAGAGTCATGGAGAAATTATGGTCAGAGTTTTATTAGAAGCTAGAGAGAAATATACAATCAGAACAGGTTATCAAAATCTCTACCTTTAGGAATACCTAACTGGTTCAGCTAGTTGGGTTGAAATCTGAAGCAAAGATTGTGTTGCCTCGATTCAAAAAAGGAAAACAAATTGGAACAGCCAGAAGCATTGCTGATATTTACGAGCAATGTGGCTTATTATAAGAAGAGCCAAGCCTGAAATACTCCCTGACTTTGATACTTGTGAAACAAAATGTTACCTGTGCAGGGAAACAGCAGAAAACCTTTATAGAATTAATGATTCATTTGCAAGCAGATTTTTTTTTTTCAATTCAGTGATGGACAAGATTGGGACATATGTGGGAGGTGGAAGCATGTGAAGCCATCTCCATTTTATCCTATTTTTAGAAGAGGAGTGGAAATCACTCAGGGAGATGGGAGAAGCCAGAGCACAGTTTTGCTTTGACTGCTCGGTCCATGACTGGACGACTCTACTCACTGTTCTAGGTCACTTAGAAATCACTCTCCTCTAAATGGACTTTGAAATATTTTTCCTGATGCTACAAAATAATCACTTCAAAAACAAATATTAAAAGCTGATATCTGATTTTTAGATATTTTGTAGAGAGTGTCTCTACCTACACCCACCTGCAACTCCAAAATATCCAGCATCTCCGAACCCGAGAGCAAGACCAATACACAGACACGTAGATGTGTCTGCTTCTAATGAAACACTCTTCCTCTAATGGGAGAGGGGGCTCTCAAAATTTCTAAATAATAAGAACTTTTAAGTTGTGACTTCTACCTTCTATGAACTAATCCATCAGCCAAAGTCTATTTGGCTTTTTAAAGTCCTTACTGTGAAAAAGGTTTTCCCTCTTTTTATTTTAGTACTTGTATTTCTGTTCCAAAATAGATACAGTTTAGTTAAACTAACTTCCTTTGCCCTGCTGGGGGTCTGTGTGATGAGAACTATTTTACCCAAACTTAACACAATTACCCTGCTGCTGGTCATGCAAGGCTGGAGTAAACAGAAACATTAAGGGGAGTTAGGATGTTATTAGCCAAGTGTTTTCCTCCATTTCTGGCTACGGGAGGAGGCAGCCACCCAACCTGAAAAAGATCAAATGTGTTCAGGCGCGTGCATTTCTTAAATCAGCAGACATCAACAGTCAATGACTTCAAAGTCATTTTCTTTGACTTCACTTTTTTTTTTAATTGATTTTTAGAGAGAGAGGGAAATAGAGAGAGAGATCTGTTGTTCCACTTACTTATGCATGCATTGGTTGCTTCTTGTATGTGCCCTGACAGGAAAGTGAACCCGTGACCTTGGTGTATCTGGACTATGCTCCAACCAACGGAGCTCCCTGGCCAGGGCTGACCTCACTTTTAAATTTAAAATGCAAGCGCTTCCACTTTTATCATGAAGTGCCATTATATAAACAGCATCATATCATTGATCACATTTGACAGAATTGCAAGGTTGGATACAAACCACCCTTTTTAAAGAGTGGCAAAAAATTGATGCAATTTATTTGAAATTACCATGACAGGAAACACTTTGATTCATTTACTTTCTTATGAAATTCATTCAACAGATATTAATGAGTTGCCTACTAATATACAAGTTATTGTGTAAGGCTCTTGGGAGGTTCAAGAATGAAATTTCTATTAACAAGTACATCTGCACTTTTACAGAATATGGACATTCACATATGTTAATTGTTTGTTTTTTTCTTCAATTTCAGGCAAACTGAGGCATGGAAAAATGCTAGAGTTCCTTTAGCCTCATAAAATGAAAATGCACTTAAGCTGTGGGGCCTCCCCTCCCCCTTCCCCTCAGGCTAGCCAGCCTGGAATCTTCTTCAGCCTTCCCAACAGTTTTGAAAGCACCTAATTCCCATTCTGTTTAGGATATCTGGAGCAGTTTTTTCGTGGGTTTTTTGTTTGTTTGTTTGTTTGTTTGGCAACTGAATTCTGACTGATACAAATGTGTTTTATTATATTCTAATTTGAAATCTATGAATGAAATACATGGCAATCCTCTATTTCATTAAGCAGAATATTGTATTAACTAAAAAGGCTGAACAAAAGCATTTATTTTCTTTCCTCTACCACATCTTAATTCAGCAAGTGTATTTCTCACACCTCCTTGTCTTTGATCATGCTGACCTTTCAAAAGCTTATATGCCCTCTGGCCCTACGTTATTTTCTTCTGTGAGAATTTTATTTGCTATTAAAGATGAAATTCAAAACTCCTCCTTGCAGCCATCCCTGAGCCTGGCTGTGGTTAGAATAATTTGGTTCCAATGTCCACCCTCCCATGGCACCCTTTTCGCATCTCTACTTAGCACTCTGCATTCTAGCCTCGTCTCACATTGCTCTGGGAGGAGCACTGCAAACTCAAAATTACGGTATCTTAAAAATGAAAAAAAAATCATGATGTCATAATTAAAGTTTGCTCCCAGTATGTGGCACTGGAACCAAAAACCTTCATCTGAAAACACTTCGGCGGCTTCTGGCGGTGGTGGGGGAGAGGGGAGGAGTAAGGAGGTTGAGGGTGAGGAGGGCAGAGCCTTCAGGGCTGCTGCAGGTCTCATCGCGTCACCCCTGCCTCCGGAGGCCTTGACCTTGCAGCCAGGCAGCACCTCCTCCCCTCCTTGTAAGGAAACTGTGCAAGGGGTGAGTTGCCTGCCTTCCTCCCTCACCCCACCCCTGAGTTCCCACTAGGAAGTGACGTCTTGCTGAGAGAATTCTCCCCGGGCCAATCCTCTCTTCACTCCCTGCTTCATGGGGACTTCTGTCCTAGCACTTACACACATTCTATCACACTGTTTGTTTGTTTTTTTAAATATGCTGTCTTCCTCATCAACTTAAAAGTAGTGGGCATAACATTATTTTTGTAGCTTTCGTGTCTACCACATAACAAATGCTCATTCAATGTTTGTTAAATAAGTGTTTCATACAACTCAACAGATGTTATTTGAAATGCGTCACCAACAAATATTTCTTGGTCACCTGCTATGGACTTCGTTTCCTAGAACACAAATATCAATTGGATTGAATTATTGGGTATTTAGGGGCTGCACTCATTCAAATGCTTAAAGGTTTTTAAATATTTCCCTACATTGAAATGTACTTTTCATTTGTCTGTCTCTAGCAATGGCTGTAAGGGTAGGGCCTCCACCTTTATCATCGTATTTCCAGCAATATTTATCAGAGAATGTACCAGCGCAATGCCTGACACAAAGTGGGATACCCAAAGAGAAAAACTAGAATAACGGTTTAGTATTTTGAGACTCATCCATGTTGTAGCATGTATCAATAGTGTTTTTCTTTTTACTTTAAATAATTTTTTATTTTTCAATCACAATTGACAACCGAGTATAATATTTTATTAGTTTCAGGTGTATAACCCGGTAATTAAACATTATATAACCTACTAAGTGATCATCCTGATAAATCTAGTGTCCATCTGACACCACACATAGTAATTACAATATTACTGACTACATTCTCTCTGCTGTATATCCCCATGACTATTCTGTAACTACCAATTCGGAATTCTTGAATCTTTCAACCTTTTCTCCCATCCCTCCAACACCCTCCCCTCTGGCAACCATCCAAATGTCCTCTCTATCTATGAGTCTGTTTCTCTTTGCTTGCAGTTTTCTGTTATATGTAAACACCACAATGTGCTTACAGTTCAGCTACTGATGAACATTTTGAGTTGTTTCCAGTGTTGGGTCATTACAAATAAAGCTGCCATAAAAATTTGTTCACAAGTATTTGTCATTACTCTTGGATAAATATCTAGGAGTAGAATGCCTGGATCAGATAGTAAATGTGTGTTTAACTTTTCAAGAAACTTCTTGTTTTCTAAAGTGGTTGTACTATCTGACATTCCCACCAGCACTTAGAGGAGAATTCCAGTAGCTCAGCGTCCTCTTCAGCACTTGGTTTGGTCAGACTTTTTCATTTTCATCACTCTCAATAGGCGTGTAGTAGTGCCTCATTGTGGTTTTAATTTGTGTTTCCCTAATTACAATACTAATGAAGATGAGTATCTTTTCATATGCATGATAAAAATCTATATATTTTCTGTGATGAAGTGCCAGTTCAAATTTTTGCAATAACTTATTACCAATAAAAATGGAGATTTCAATATGTACTCTGGATACAAATCCTTTATCAGATATGCAATTTACAAGTATTTTCTCTCATTCTGTGGCTCGTCTTTTCATTCTCTAACAGTAGCTCTCGAACAGCAGAAGTTCTTAATTTTAATAAAGCCCAGCTTATCAGAATTCTTGACTGATGGTTGTTTTTTCATTAGTACCTTAAAGATGTGTTCCATTTTCTTCTGACATGCATTGTTTTTCATGAGAAATCTACTATCATCTTTATCTTTCTTTGTCATAACTTGCCTTTACTTAGATTGCTTTTAGTATTTTCTTGTTATAATTGGTTTTAAGCGATTTGATTATGTTGTACCTCGGTGTTACTTTTTAGTGCTGCTTGTGCTTAGGATGTGTTGGGCTTCTCATATCTGAAGGTTTTTGGTTTTCACCAAGCTTTGAAATTTTTAAGCTATTATTTCCTCAAGTAATTTTTTTCCTTGCCCCTTCTCAATTAAATATATATTAGACCAT
>PVJD01007707.1:0-80871 GCA_004026545.1 Mormoops blainvillei | reverse complement strand
CCCTGAACACCACGGGGCGAGGCCCGGCCACGCGCTGCAGAATATCGGGGGGCAAGGAGCTGCAAGCACTCAGGACACTGGTCGGTCTTCAAGGACAGCACTTTGGATGCCGAATAAAGGCCAGCTTCGAGTTCACTCATTCCACCAGGTTCTTGAGGCCCTACTATGCGCAGGCCTTGTGTGAGACCTGGGGGTGCAGCCGTGAACAGACAAGTCCTTGTCCCAGGAGCTAACCTCTGGAGTGGGGAGGCAGGAACGGACAGGTAAACAATGCACCAAGAGGACTGCCAGGTGGGAGAGGCGCTGGGAAGAACATAAAATGCGATGTCACAGAGCCTGGCTCTGGGCAGGGTCAGGTGGTAAGTGACAGCCTTAGACTAAGGGTCCAGGGAGGCTTTTCTGAGAAAAGGGTCTTTGAGCTGAAGGATAATGAGAAACAGGCATTCAAATATCAGTGGGGTGACCTGCCAGCCTGGGGTATCCTGGGCCAAGGCCCTGAGGGAAGAGTGAGTACTGATGTCCCAGCCTCTACCGGGCGAGGCCAGAGAAGACTTCCGGCTGGAGGCGACACCTGAGCTTTTCACTGGGGAGTGTTGAGAATTTCCCAGGGTTGAGACAATAAGGGCTTTCCAGATGAGTGACACAGACCGAAAGCTTAGACCTGGGCAGGTACATAACATGTCAGAACACCCAGATTTGGGGCCACGGGGGTCTCCATGCACGGCTGGAAGTGCCTTCCATCAAGTGTGCACCGACCTGAAGCAGAGCTAGGCTGACCAGGCTCTCCCCTGAGGCAAGGAGACACACTGTTTGAGCAGCAAGCAAGTGCCAATTTTCCAAGGTGTCAAGCCCTGTAACTTTAAGGCCGCTTTCAGCTCTGAAATGCTTCAAGCCAGCAAAGGCAGTGTGGGCTTTCACTGAATAAAATTTAATAGACTTGCTCCCTTTGGCTGCATCTGTTTTCCGTTTCCTTTCCTAACCCAACCATCCGAAAGAGGGAGGTGTGTCTGTGCCCAGAGTGCTCTGCACAAATGCTAAAGAGTGTGCCGACTGGGCCCCCTGAGTGCTGGGGGACCTGGGAGCAGGTCACAGAGACCAGGGCTGGTGGGGAGACCTGAGCCTCCATGACCAAGGCTCCCCCACGTGGGGACCTCCACAGAGGGGCACAGCCAAGGGCGGGGATTTCCGCCCTCCCCCAGTCTCTGCGCTCTGCTCTGCCCACACACCAGAAGTGCCAGCAGCACCCAGACCTCCTGCTGCTCCTGCCCTGAGACCTTGCCCGGCACCCTTGGGAGCCCCCCGGAAGGCCAGCCCCAAATAGCCAGTCCAAATCAGGTCAACCCTCCTCCCTTTTATTTTAGACCAGCCCAGCCGGGCTTCCCTTTGGATGCTGCGGACTCGGATTTCTCTCCAGGGCTCACTAAATTGATAGGATGCTGCGACTCTCCCAGCAGGTGACAGAAGGACAAGTTTTCTGGAATTTTAGGCTTTTGATGGAGAAAGTCTGCTTAATAAATAATGGAGAGGCCACTCGGCTTTCTGAGAACTGTGCCGAGCGGTGGTGTCCCAGTTCTCCCCGTGAAGCAGACCTCAGGGCGCTCCAGTGGAGGCGAGGAAAAAATTTCACTGAAAGATAATTCAGGAAAGACAAGAGGCTGAAGGTGGCTGGGGAGGGCTGGTGTGGGGAGGGGGCCTGCTGCAGATAATCGATGTCATACCCAGAGCCAGGTTCAGTGCCCAGAGCCTTCTGACCGGGATCTGATTTCACCCCCAACGACCCCACGTGGTGAAATTTCTCACTGCCGGCCTATCTGACAGGAGAGAAAACCGAGATGCAGGTAAGCGAAGCCCTTACCGGCGGCCTTCACCGGTGAGAGCCGGGACCTGGCCTGTCAATTCCAGCCTGCGCTCTCTTCACCTCTCTGTTCAGCGGGAGGGGATCAGGAACCAGCAGAATCCTGGAGTGCTAGGTCCTCTGGGGCTTTAAAGCTGTGCTGATTATGGAATCAAGATCCAGAAGACCTGAGCTTGAACCCCAGCTCATCAAAAATGGGGACAATAGCTCCTGTTGCAGGGGTTGGAAGGGCAGATGTTTATGGTATGTGAAGCACAGGGTCCCCCACAAAACAGATACTCAGTGAAGCCTAAGACAATGCTTAAGATAATGCTAGCTGCTCTAACAAGCGAGCCCTAAAATGTATAGTGGCTCCAACGCAACAAAATTTCCAGGTAAACTCCAGAACAGGTGTCCTTGATTAATGGTGCCAGTAGGCGACAGGAGCCTGGGTGTAGGATGATTCCTTGGGGGAGGCACCCGCCTAGGAACACCTGGTTTATGTCTTGCTAGCCCGCTCCTTCTGTTGTCCTCTCAGTTTGCGTGCTTTGCTGAGGCAAGCTGCAGGGTGGGAGAGGCCCCACGGCAAGGAGCACAGGCAGGTGGTCCTCGGCCCGCAGCAGGCTGCCATAAAGGTAAGGAGCTCAGGAGACGTTCTCAAGGCCGGAAGCGGACGTGACACGAGTCACATTCTATTGGCTGGAATGCAGTCACGTAGTACCATGTACCCACAGAGGAGGCTGGGAGATGCAGCCTTGCTGTGTTCCCAGGGTGAAAAAACATACTTGGTGAGAAGCTGAATGGTTTCTCCCGCACCTGGGGAGGCGAAATGATGTCCCAGGAGACCCAGCAGGTTAAGAGCAGAGCCCTCCTTAGAGCCCCGGTTTCCGGTGTGAGCCAGGGCCCCAGGCTCTTTCCTCCGCACATTAGACCAGTCTCAGGATTGGCCAGGGGACTTGAGCCAAAGTCCACCTCAGCAGGGGGAAGGGAGGCTACAGGTGGTCAACTCGGTGTCTTTGTTGCCTGCAGGAAACATGGTGGGGGGACGGGCAGAGAGCCACAGCTCCGGGGTTCTTGATTATGAAGTTGATCCAGAGGCAGAGGTGGCCTCAGGGCCCCCTTGGGATCAGTTTCCTTACCTGTCAATAGGCTGCAGTAAGAGGTTCCACCATGTGGGGTCATTTGAGGGTGTAGTGAGAACTTCATTGTTTTCATAACTTACCTTCCCCATTTCTCTCAGGGTCTTGCTTCTTTGCCAGGAATATCTGATATAGTCAAGCCACAGTATTTTGGACGAAGTTGGTTCCAGGCGTGGCTGCTTCCCAGGGGTGTTCAAGTGTAACAGGAAGTCTGTGAGAAGCCACTGATTTCAGGTCCCTCCCATCAGACAGATGAGGACAATGACACTTGGAGACAGGATATCTCAGAAATACATTTAACCACAACCCAAGAAATCCCATCTCTAGGAATTTAACCCTTAGAAACAATCAGATATACACTTGGAGGTCTTTTCATATAGGATGTTTCTTATAATAACTACAATAAAAACTAGATATCATTACAGGTGTCACCAGTGGAGTTCGGTAAAGTGATTTATGGTAAATCCATTCACTAGAAAACTTGGCAACAACTCCGCAATTCAAAATAATTCTGCAGAAGATGTAAGATGACATAAGAAGATTTTTATGACACAGTAAATGTAAATAGAAAATTCTAGAACAGCATGGATCTCATACTCGCCTTTTTGTGGAAAAAATATGAGGATATATAAACACATATATGTATATAACTAATGTTTGACGGAGATTATTTTTGGTGGTGGTATTAAGAGTGGTTTTTCTCTTCTTTTGTCTACCTGCATTATCTATAATAAACGTGTATAATTTTTCTAAGAGGAAAAAATATTCTTAAAATGAAAGTTAACCTTTTCTTGTCTGTAGGACTGGATGACCTCTAAGGACAAGGAGATTTCAACATTTAGTGACTTTAAATCTTAGACACTAGCAGAGCCTAAAAATGAGCTGAGGTCACTGGGGGGAAGTCAGAACTTCTTTTGCCTTTGAGGTCCTTAAGAATTCGTTGTTGATTTTTAAATGTTTTAGAGCTCAGATTTCTTTTTTTTTTTTAATATTTTATTTATTTACCTTTAGAGAGAGGGGAAGGGAGGGGAAAGAGAGGGAGAGAAACATCAATGTGTGAGACATACATCAATCATTGTTTCTCACACTCCCCAACCTGGGGACCTGGCCTGTAACCCAGGCATGTGTCCTGGCTGGGAATTGAACCGGTGACCTTTCGCTTCACAGGCCAGTGCTCAATCCACTGAGGCACTCTAGCCAGGGCACATCTCAGCTTTCATATAACTGCAATCCAGTTATACTTCCTTGAGTTAACCAAGACACCCTCTTGATTGATTTGAGTACACGTGAAGCATTTCAGTCCCACCGCACTGGTCAGCTATAGCTGTAAAACAAACAACCACGCCCTCTGAGTGACATACAGCAATAAACGTGTATTTCTCACTCATGTGCAGGTTGGCTGGGCAGTTCTAAGCTTCAGGTTTGAGAAGCAAGTGTGTGCCATGTGCCAGAGGCACCTCTGCCCACATTCCATTGGACAAAAGAAGTCATGGGCCACGCCCAGTGCCACGAGGCCTTCACCCTGCCTTCTACAGGAGGAACTGGACGGTCAGGTGGGCAAAGTGCAGTGAAGGTACAGGGAAGGGTGAAGAATTAGAGTAATTTAATCTACCTTCTAATGTCGCAGATGATTGCTGTGGCTGGGCATACCTGCGAACGCTTTAAAAACAATGTTATTCCTTCACTGATTTGAAAGTAATGCTTTTAAAATTATAGGTGCTAATAAAGGGAAAATTAAAATGACCATAATCCCATTACCCACAGATGGTGTTAAGATTTTGCTGGATAGCCTTTCAGGATACACATTCATTTGCACACACAAATAAACATGAGCCTGTGTTTATATAACAAAAGTAGCATAATGCCTTATTTGGTTTGTATGCTGTGTTTTTCACCTAATCTCATTTCGTGAGCTTTTACTTGCATTATTAAATATTCTTTAAAAGCAAGCTTTTCATAGATGTACAATAATTTAGTCTAAAGGTGTAGCGTAACTTATGTAAACAATCCCTTTGGTTAGATATTTAGGCGCTCAGATTTTATTCCATTATAAGCAAGATTGTCTTGAGTGTCGTGGAATTCACTGAGAGTCGACATATATTGAGCTTTTTCATACACCTGGCCCCGTGCTAAGCACTTTCCACGCATGACCTCATGTGAGCCTCTTGATTCCTTCTCTAGTAGGTACGATTGCTATCCCCACGTACGGATGCGGAAGCCAGGGCTCAGAGACGGTAGGAACCTGCTCAAGGTCACACAGCATCCATGTAATGGGCGGAGCCAAGACAATCGCTCAGATCTGATTGATTGTAAAGCCTGTGGTCTTAGCCACTTTCTTTGTGCCTCCCTGATGATTTCTTTGAGATTGTTTGCTAGAGTGCAATGAATGGGTTTGCCCACTGAAGGCCCTAAAGGCATATTGTCAATGTACCTTCTAAAAAAGGAGATATCAATTTAAACTATAAACAGCAGTCTATACTGTGTGTTAACTGTGTGCTGGGTGCTGTTGCTGGTGTTGAAGGTAGTGACGGGCCAGACAGCCATGGCTCCTACCTTCCTGGGGCTCGTGGGACCCCTAATCCCAGGGTGGAGGAAGCGGATAGGCACTGAAGAAAGAACATTATACTTTCAGATAAATATACAAAGCCAAGGGGTCCAGCAGGGACTGGGGTAGGAAGGGCGGGAAGGAAGGGGCTTCCACGTTAGGTAGGATTAGGCTGGGGGCCTTCTTGAAGGGGGAGGTGGCCTTGAGCTGGGGCCTGAATGTCCAGAAAGGAAAGTTCAGAAAAGAGGTTCCAGGTAGGAGATATATCAAATGCAAAGTTACCAAAGCTGGACCAAGCTCAGCAGTTTGAGAAGCAGAGAGAAGACCCACCAGTCCGCAGTGTGGTGAGGGTAAGAGAGCTGGAGAGGGGTCAGAGTGGGCAGGAAGGGGCCCAGGAGGCCTCACAGGTCATGGGAAAGAGATAAAGGTTTATTCCGAGTGCAGTAGGAAGTCCTAGAAGGCAGCAGATCCAGGCGTCATGGGTCTGAAAATTATACCCTTTAGAGCACCCTCCTAAAGAAAAGGACAAAATTAGGAATAAAAATTAGCTCTGCAATTTAATATTTATTTAGAATGAGAAAAGAAATCACAATAAATTGCAGATCGGAAAGAGTGGACAATCATCAAAAACATCACAAAGCCGAGGGAACCCCCACTCTATTTCCGACCGAGTATCCTGACCCACTTTTGTGGGTTCCTTTCTCCCCTGAGTTGTTTGGGTTGCATTCTCCTTACTCACTTCCTCATGAAGGAATGATTTTGTAGCATCATTTTCTGTGCAGAGAAGAGAAATCAGTTAAATCAGTTTCCTCCAGCACCGCCGGATCATAATGGTCTTCAACATTGATCGAGTTGGAGTTTGGGTTTTGGGGGGGATTTTTTCACCTGCCCAATTCATTGTGGATCATGTCATGCAAATTTTCAGGACCGCTGTCAAATTTGGGAACCCCCCTGCCCGGGTTCTTTTATATCTGAGGAGTAGGATTTCGGGGCATAGCAATTTTTCCTGGCAGTTGCTAATCCTAATTAATCTTTGCATTGACAGCGTTCATCAACCACATGCTCGAGGCCCTTGGAAGAGGCTCTGGAGAGCGAGGTTCCCTGAAGCTTAAGCTTCTTTAGCTTCTGGTAAAGCCTCTTCAGTCTGGAAGCTTCTCACAGGGCAGGGAGATGGCCTAACCACTAGGGCTGCTGAGCAGAGAGCAGTAGGTCGTGGGGGCAGCGCAGAAGCAGAGAGCCCGTGGCGGGAGGGTCGGTGCAGGCTGCCGGCAAGCAGTGGCGGAGGCGGGCAGGTTCTGGGATTATTTGTGATATGCTGGCCTGAAGAAGGGGAAGGGAAGGCTCAGGGGGGATCTCAATTAGCTCTGTGGCTTGATTTCTCTTTTTCTCCCATGCTCCCTGGAGGCTGAGGCCAAGGCAGGCTCCCCTCCCCCCATGAACAGCGCCCCTCACCCAGGACCAGAGCCTCGCCCACTGCCACAGTGAGAACAAATGGAGAAGCCAACAGGGAGGTCATTCTGACTCAGATAGGTAATGAGGTGCTGAGCAGATGAACGGAGGCTTCTCTCCTAATGGGCCCCTGTGGAGGTTCAGGGAGGGAGTCAGACCACAGTGGAGGTGCAGGAGAGACCTCATTCTGCCCACGGCGCACAGGGACCAAGGCCCTCGTTGGTCCCCGTCATTGCCCTGCCAGCTGCAGACAACAGGCAATAGGCCAGAAGATTCAGAAATGGATTCGATGGCAATGGAGAAACTCCACCTTCTCACTCATGAGCCACAGAAATAAAGGTGTTTTCACTAGGCAAACTGCTATCTTATTTAAGGGGGAAAATGCGCTCTGTGAGGCTGACCAAGTAGAGGGTGGTGTCTCTGCATTTGAGCTGATGTTGGGGATCATCGGTGTCTATGAAAGACCTCTGTCAGCTTTGAAGCCACTACCCTCCTCCCTTGGGCCCCTCAGCCAGGGCCACCTGGTACCAGAACTCCAGCACACACCATGAAAGTTGGACCATGCATGGGACATGGGGATGAGGCTGGCACACGATATGCTGACACGAGGGCCTCTGGGCTGGCGGTGGGGGTGGGGGTGGGGTGGGGGAGGGGAGATGGCCCTGAGCCACACGGGTAATGTTTTAGCCTGATTTAGGATGGAAAGACTGAAAACAGCAAAAAAATAAAAAAATAAAAAAATTTAAAATGGAAGAAAAACTCCATCTTCCATGATATGAGTAGAATGAGGAGTTGGGTGGTCAGGGGCGGGGGTGAGGCCAGCTCTTCAGTTTTACATTGGGATGAAAGGCTCGGCTTCGTTGAGGTGATCGTTGTGGGATAAACTGTGCCCCACCGCAAAATGCATATGTTGAAGCCCTAACCCCCTGGTGCTTCAGGGTGTGACTTACTTAGAGATGAGGTCTTCACAGAGGCAATCAAATTAAAATAAAGTTATTAGAATGGGCTCCAGTCCAGTATGACTGGTGTCCTTATATAAAGGAGGAATTTGAGACAGACACATACTCATGGGGAGAACAGCATGTGAAGAGGAAAGAGGATGCCAGGGCGGGGTGCGCAGGCCAAAGAACACTGAGGACTGCCAGCGCACCAGCCGAGGGGAGGGAGGCGTGGAGTGGATCCCCTCTCCCAGCGCTCCGAGGAGCCAGCCTGCTGGCGCATCAGCCTTGGACGGCCAGCCTCTGGAACTCTGAGACCATCCTTGTCTGTTGCTTAAACCACGGTCTGGGTACCGTGATGGCAGTCCTAGTGGACTAATGCAGGGACGCTGGATGAAAGACTTCAAGGAGCAGAGGAAGTTGGCGGGTGGGTGCTGGGGAAGAACATTCCAGGCAGAAGGCATGGCCAGTACAAAGACGGAGAGAGCAAGGTGGACGGAAAGCAATGGTGGGTGGTTTCAGAGGCAGCGGAGGAGGCTAGGCCGTGGGGGGGTCTCACGGACCGCTGCGCGCCTTTGGATTCTACGCTGGGCGTAATGAGGAGCCACGGCATGGAAAAGAGAGCAGAGAAATCTGGTACCTGCACAGTGTTGCTAAGAACAGGGCACACACACACACACAGGGTTTTCAGAGAACTGCGTTATGTTCTACCACGTCGGGCTGCCTTTCCTGGGCCCCTGCTTCACGGCAGGCCTTGGGCTAGGTGATCGAAGTCTCAGTAAGCTTTGTGCTGGCTTTAAGCAAAGAAAGCAGGTGACTTGACTAAACTAGGAGAGAAAGGACAAATGCCAGCAAAGAGGTAGGACTAGGTCCTGTGGAGGGTGAGCTACGATTCAGTGAACCGTGTGTCAGACACGAGGCACTGTTACCTGTGTGAGTTATTCAGACCAGCAAATGATGGCGCCAGTGTTTGGAGCCCAGTGTGTCTGCTTCCAAGTTCATCTCCTCTCTCCCTGAGTGTGCTGCCTCCAGTCTCACGTCAGCACAAAGCCATTCATCACTTCCGTAAGGAAAGTATCTGTGATGATAAATCCTTGTATCATGTCTTTAGGGTTCATTATGAGGGGCCTGGGTCTTACCCAGGCTGGGGAGGAGAACATGACTGGTACCCATAGGATGCACACAGGTATGTAAAGACTTTGTCTGGAGATGGTTTCCAGGCCCAAGGAGGCAGGGCTTGGAAGAATGGCAAGTGCGTCCATCAGGCAAAATCATGTTCCAAGGCAAAGGCTATTTGCAAGGTGAACAACGGAGCATCCACCAAACCTCAGGACGGGGTCCAGGATGTGCTAAGAATTCAGGACCCCACAGCAATGGGAGGGGCCAGCAGTGAGAGGGGTCGACTGATAGGAAAAAGGTGGGGGAGAGGAACAGGTCTATGAAGAAAGAGCATTTTGAAGACGATCGTGTGCTGAACAGAATAGACATGCAAGCTGCCCGCCTCTGTTTCAAGTTGTCCTGAGAGGTTTGGAGACTCCTGCTCAGACCATCTATTATAGCCACGAACACGGAGCAGATGCCGTAAGAATTATGGCACTGGAGCCATGAGTGGACACAGAAACGTAATACCCAACAATTCTTTGAGTCTGGCACCGGGTCCCTTGGTGTTCACCCAAAGCTCTCGTCTACTTGGTGGTTGCGTTAAGATCCTGATTGTTTCTAATGTCCTGTGCCTGCTTTGTCTGGAACGCTGACCTATGTACCCAGCTTCTTCAGTTGGGATTCATTTCTTTGCATTGCAGACTCTTTCCTAGGCTAAGATGGAGCTATGTAAAGGACTGTGGGGATACGGAATAGCCTCGGGGAAGGAGGCAGGAGCTGAGTGAGAAGATGGAGAGGGGAAAACCTAGGAGTGGGGGGCACAGAAGCCAGGGAAGAAGGCTGGGAGGAAGCTTGAAGTTCTAGGAGGTTTGGGCCAAGGCAAGGATTTGGATATGAGAAACCATGATTAAGAAGGCAGGATCCGAAGCCAGTTAGCTAGAGGTTAAGGAGCAGGTTGGGGATGGACAAATATGATTTCACGGGGAGGCCAGGCCTCAGGATCCTGCATCAGCCCTCCATCCTCACCCCACCTGTATGTCTCAGACCACCTGCTCCAGTGGGACAAACCTGCCCCCTCCCACTGCCTTCCCTGCATAGCCCTCTTTACATCTCTGTGGTGGGCTTTCCTTCGGGAACACTCTCTCCTCCCACCACCAAAACCTCTATTGGAATCCAGAATCTTAGTATTAAAAGAGACCCTAGAAATCGCTCAGTAATCATCTCCTTCACACCACATTTAAAGAAACTGAGACCCAGAGAAGAACTTGCCATGCACAAGATCACACAATAAGACAATGACAGTGTGTCTGTCATCTCTTGTCTTAATAGGGCTGCATAACAAACCAACCCAAACCTTGTGGCTTACTACGACAATCACTTATTTTCACCCGTGTCTGTGGGCTGGTAGCTATGCTTCTGCTGGTCTTAGCTGGGCTGGGCTACAGGCTTGGCTCCAGACCAGGGGTTTGGGTCAGGTCAGAACATGGGTGTCTCATTCTTCTGAGATCAACATCAACCAGGGCATCTTCTCTTCATGGGACTGACAGAAGCAAATGAGGGCAAGCTCAGCCACACACATTTAAAACCTTCACCCAGTCCTGGCTGGTGCGGCTCAGTTTGTTGGAGTGCTGTCCAGTAAACCTAAAGGTCATGGGTTCGATTCCTGGTCAGGGCACATGCCTAGGTTGCAGGTTCAAGGCGTGTAGAAGTAACCAATGGATGTTTCTCACATCAATGTTCCTCTCCCTTCTACTCTCTCTTAAAAAATCAATTTAAAACAAACAAAAAAAAACCTTCACCTGCCTCACACCTGCTAATATCCCATTGGCCAAAGCGAGCCACATGGCCAAGTCCAAAGTCAAGGAGCTGTTACACAATGATACATACAATTTTAATACACAAAGAACTCTTTTTAAAACAACTGGATGGATGTAATACTAAAAGAGGCAATCCACAAAAGAAGATTCAAATCTCCCATGAATAGATGAAAAGATGTTTAATTTCTATACCAATCAAAGACATGCGGATGCAAAAAGAGGTTTGTGTTCCGTACACCAGATAGGTCAAGATTAAGAAAATTGACAAGCCCACTTAGCTTATTGGAAAATGGGCAGCCTCATGCACCGAAGATGACAGCGCTAATTGATTCAGCCTTTTCAGGAAGGCAGTTTGGCGATATGTGTCAACATGTGAAATGAAGGTGCCTTTTATCCTGATGTTCTCACTCCCAAGGAATTTACCAACGGAGGTGGTCGCAAATATTGATAAAAAGAGGTGTGCTTCAGTGGCTCATCAGAACGTGGCTTATTTTCCATGCCCAAATCGACATAAATGGGGAATGGATTTGATAAATTAGTACAACTCCATAAAATGGAATATAAAGAACTGATGTAAAATGCTGTCATTCTGCAACTGTTAAAGTGGAAAGGCATCCAGCACCTTGTTGAGAGGAAACCAAAAGTGGGCACAAACCCAGGAGGCCGTTTCTTGGTATCAAGAAGTATAAAAAAGATACTGACCAAAATGTTAGCAATGGCTCTACTTTCCTGCTGTGGTTTGGGGAAATTTCTGCTTCTTTGTTCCTTTCCCTCATGTTTGACATGTTTATAATAACACATGTACTATTTTACAAAATAAAAACTTTAAGAAAAATGAAACGAAGCATTTTTGCTTGAAAAAGACTAGAAAAACAATTACGGTGATAAGGCACACTAAATTGTGAACAGGAAAAAAACTTTATAATTAATTTTCTTTTTTAGTTGTTTTCTGTTGACTGAAACAGAATAATTTGAAAATGTAACAATGATCCTTGCTTTGGGATTCAATAGGAGTTTTAGTTTTAACATATATTTTGAAAGTGCTTAATTTATTGCTCTTTGCTTCAGAAGGGGGAGGGCGCTGCCTGTCAGTTACTCCTGACCCGTTTCTGCATGGGGACCACATTCAAAAAAACACAGGCATGGATGTTCAAGTGTACACACATTTAGAAACACAACTCGGGGATGAACTAATATCTATCCAATATTTATGATGTTCTAAGGATGTCACATTCTTACTGTATTCACTTTTCATGCTCGCCCTGTGATGGATGGGTGACAATTTATGAGGAAGCTGAGCCCTGAGCCCTCTAAGGGAGTTGACTAGGACCTCAGGGACTGAGCTCTGGCGGGATCCACACCTCTCCCCAAAGTTCCAATAGACCATAGAAGGTACCAAGAAATAAATCTAGTAAACTATGTACAAGACCTTTAAGGAGAAAGTTCTAAAACTTTATCGAAGGACATAAAAGAAAATCTGAATAAATGGAGAGATTTAACATGCTTACGAATGGGAAGGACGGGGTGTCTAAAGATGTCACTTGGTCCCTGAGCTAATCTACTAATGCAATACAATTACAGCGTCCAAATCCCAACAGAGTTCCCGGTGAAATGTGACACGTTGATTCAAAAGTTCAGGAGGGAAATCGTTTTGAAGAACAAGGACAGTTTACCCTCCCCCACACCCAGATTTATGATAAAGTGCTTGTGTTTCAGGCTGTGCGGTGTTAGTGTGAAGTGGCGGCCGACGGAAGGACTAGAGCCAGACCGGGATGTGCATGGGAACACCACGCACAGCAGAGGAGGTGCTGCAAATCCCGGGAAAGAGCGATGACGCGATAAATAACACTAGGAAATCGGTCATGTGTAGGAGAAGACACTAAGGTAATTGCATAAAGTAAAACTTTACTCTGAAAACGACAAAAAAATAAAACTTTAAAACAATTGGGAAAAAAGGTAAAGAACCTTTAGGACTTTGAGTGGGAAAGAATTTCTTAAAACAAAACATACACCAGTACAAACCGTATAATAACATCCAATACAATAAAAAATAAAATCAGAAACTTCTGTATGACATAAGACACCTTACTTCTTTAAGAAAGCGAGGCATGAACTTGAAGAAGCTATTTTCTATGCACATCATCAGTTAAGAATTATTACCCAGAATATGTAAAAAAAAAAAAAAAATCCTGCAATTGATCATAATAGGATCCAGGAGAAAAAGGTGCACAGAGAAAACAAAAATGCATGGCCAATAATCAAGAAAGGTGTTCAACATCAAAGAAATGCAAATAAAAATAATTGGGCTATGTCACCTATATTTTCGTGCACCACAGGTGGAAGTGGAAATTGCTGTTGATACTGTGAGACTCGGCAACATCCTCCAAGCACGAAGGCACATGCACTTAAGAACTCGGCAATTTCATGTGTCGGAATAAACCACAGAAAAACTCAGACATGAAGGCTCAAGTAGACACGGGCAAGGGGGTCCCACACCATTGTGTGCGGAAGTACCAATTAACATCCTAAATATCCATCATTAGGAACATGATCTATACACTGCGGTGTAATCATAAAAGAAAACACTACAGAGCAGTCAATGATACTATGTTATGCTCACAGAAATCAGCATGGATCTCAAAGGCATCATGGTGAGTGGGGGACGCTTGTGGCAAGAAGACAAGTATGCATCAGTATAGAATACTAGCTATGGAGGCAGGTTCAAACCCTGGAACCAGCTCTTCCGGCCCTGTGCCCTTGTGTAAACTACCTTAATCTCTTTGTTCCTCTGTATCCATCCTCACTGGGATAATCATGCCTCGGTTGTGGTGACTAGTAAACATGTTACGGCACTTAGAATGGTGTCGGACCCACAATGAGCACTTGGCAAATGTTAGCTATTTTGGAGACATACTTATTTGAAACCTTGGAAATTATGATTACCTCCGTGCATGGAGGATGGGAAATGGGATTGGACTCAGGGTTCAGTTGTATCTGAAACATTTTCTTTCCTGAAAAAAAAAATAAGGATAAACAGGTAGCATGAGAGAGTGCATTTATGGTGATGTGAGATTTTTATATCTTAATTGTGGTAGTAATTGTATGAATCTACACGTGTGATAAAACTGCATGGAACTTCATACAGCACACACACAAATGAATGCATATAAAATTGGTGAAGCCTGAACAAAACCTGGTTAATAACCTTGAGCCAACATGGTTGGCGTCCTGGCCCTGATATCACACTGCAGGTGGTAGGGGGGACGCGGGACCTCTCTGCAACATCCCGTGAGTCTGCAGTGATTTCAATGTTAAAAGTTATTTCAAAGTAAGGGAAAAGGAGGAAGAAATGTGAAGCAAATAAACAAACTTTAAAACTTCTTTGGTGGACATTTGATTGTTCACGATAGTAATAATAATAAAAGCTATTATCCATGTATTGTCATACAGCTGGAGGAGATTTATACGTGGCAGCAACGCGGTGAGCAGGTCAGCTGAGTCCTTCATCTGGACAGCGCCAACCTCAGTTCCCCCCAGACCTATCTCTGAGTCTGCTCCCCAGAGCACCTGCAGGAAGAGGGGTCCCAGAAGACCTGGGTAGAGGTCAAAGGGCTTCCTGGGGAGACAAAAGGCCAGGTGAGGGGTGAGGGCCCCCACGGCACCCTCTCAGGCAGGAGCTCTGGGGATTGTGGGAGCCTTGGTGGGGAAACTGGGGAGCTGCACCAGGGGGCGCTGAGCAGCCCAGAGAGAGAGATGCTCTGGTGTGTGAATCAAGGCCACGGCCGTGCCACTTCCTGGTTTGTCTCTTATTTTTTAGCCCAGGTGCCTCTGTGACAAAATCGCTTCTTCAAAGCAGTTTTCACTGTCTTACCGTTCTGGTTCGGCACTGCAGAGTTTTGTAAATGGGTTGATTCTAGTTTCTCTCTCCATATGTGTAACTCCTTTCTCTAACGGTGAGAGCCCCGGCTCCCATTACCCCCTAGTTTGAAATCAATCTTCTACCGCAGTCCTCGTGGACTCCCTCTATGCCGTCTGCCCCCCCGCCCGAGCATGGGGTGGGCTCCCACCACGCCCCTTCTAGTCCCCCCATGTGGATGCCTCCTACCCCACTGGATAATTTCTGCTTCTGGTAGGCACTTCGTAACTGTTTGTTGGATAAATGAAGAATGAATGAATGAACATTGGTTACCCCCAACCTCTGTCACAGTGCCCATGGTGGTTTATAATAATTATTATTAAATGAACAAATAGTAAGGGAAGAACAGAGAAACCCAATAACTCATTTTTTATCATAAATCAGGCATGAAGTGTATCTTTCATGCATCTTTGAACAATATTTTGCTGAACCATTTGAAAGTGTCAGGAAGATTACGAATGGTATGTCTATCCTATTTATATTCATAAATTCATAAATTCATAGCTCGAGTTGACTTCAGTGATGATATACAACTAGGAAGAAAAGACCTGTGTGGGGTCTTCTGTGGTACGAGAAGGTCAGGGTCAGAAGTGGGCCATGAAAATCGTTCACCCAACTTTCACGGAAGACCGTCCCAAAACAATAGTAATAAAATGACAGTAACAAATGATTCCGTTTTTTCCTTTGTGTGGACATAGCAACCCTAGGAGGTGATGCTACTGCCACCTCCATTTTTCAGAGAAGGAAATGGAGTTTTGTAAATGGGGCTGATTCTAGTTTCCCCCTTCCTCATACCCATCACTCCTTTCTCTCACAGTGGGACCCCGACTCCCATTGTCCTTAATATATTTGTGTGTGTGATCAGAGAGATGGCATCCTTTGCCCACAGTCTGTCAGCTTCACAGAGGAGCAGTCAGGTGTGTGCATCCAGAGTGTTTAGCTGGGCAAGTTCACTTCCAGACAGGAAATGCTCCCACAGGAATGACTGTGGTCCATGGGATGCCATGGTTTAAACTGAATGGCACATGTCCCGTGGACTGCCTTACATACGTCCTGGGCATACCTTGCCTCCTTGCCTCCTCCAAGCCCCCAGGTACCATCCTCTCTCTCTCTCTCTCTCTCCCCCTCTCTCTCTCCCCCTCTCTCGGGCTGAAGACGCTCCTCCAGGACTCCAGTTGGATGCTCCTCCAGAGTCCTCCAGGACTCCTCGTTGCCTGTCAGGGAGACAGGTACGAGGAGCACGTGAGGGCCTAGCCTCCCATCCCTACCCAACCCTGAACAGGGTCAGGCAGGGGGACGCTGGCACACTATCCCACAGGGGCCCAGGGAGCTGGTCCCACCTTCTCACCTCACCAGATTCATTTTCCAGATGTGAAGGAGGCACACACTGCCGGCGCCCTGAGACTTCTCTGTCCTACCGTTTCCCGTGGATGTGTGTACCTTTCATCTTCATATGTTGTTTTTTTCCTAAAATGTCAGGTAGCTTTTTTCTAGAAGCACTGAACAGAGATAAGGGGGATTAGAGGAAATTTTCCTGCAATTTAAAGGTAACCGTGAGCAAATAGGAGTAAACAGACCTCCTTGGAGGTCCCACCTCGCCCCTCTCTTTCCTGCGGGCTCCCTCCCTCCTGCTCCCCTCCCTACTCCTCAAAGATGCCCGGAACCCTCTGGCACTGGGAGGATTAACCTGTCCACCAGGGCCCTTTCCAAGACCTGCCTTCCAGAAACTCAATTCCCACATTCACCTTGTCTGGGGAAAGTTGTCAGCTAAAAGTCTGATTATCTGGAAAAATAAAGAAAAAAGAATCCCTCCAGACCTGATCTGCATGCACTGCCAGCCACGGCGACCTTGTGGTAATGTTTTAGAAGGCCTCTGTATTTCCCAAGCCACGGGCCGCGTTGTCCCTCGAAAGGACACCAGGCTCTGGACATGTCAGCAGGGGTTGGTTAAAAATCAGAAACAACAGACGTGTTTGCCTCTGGTGCAGAGCAGCCTTGACCTTTTTAAATCAAAAGTGCACTTCATCCCTGGAAAGGTTGGTCAGGGCTGGGGCAGGCTCCTGACCTCCTTGGATCTCTGTTACCTGGGCTTTAGGCTTCTATAGCATTTATAGGTTAAAAACAGTCAAATGCCAATAATGTTGTATATTTTCTAACCTCATGCATACTTTGTTCCATCTCTACAAGATCTCTGTAAGGTAATGGTTACGATCCTTATTTCATGAAAAACAGAGGCTAAGTAATGTGCCCCAAATCACACAGAAAGTAAACAGAGAGGTAAAGAGGTGGGTAGTCATTTTTGGCATCTCCCTCTCTTGGTAGCAAGTCCTTCCCCTTCTCACTGAAACAACTGCCAGAGGATTTAAAGCACTAGTGCTCTTTTTAATCTTCCCTCTTATTGTTCTTATTTTCTCCTCTGGGGAACCAGACTTTAAAGGCTAGGACATTCAAAACAATTACAAAGAGGGGAAAAAAATAGAAAGTGACCAGGCGTTGCCCAGTAAAATGCTCAGAAAAGATCTGAGAAGATGTTAAGTTTATACTTATTACTCAGGCTGATTCTTGGCACAGAGACAATCTAAAATAATAAAAACAAATAAATGAATAAAACAATAACAAAAACAGCAAATCCTGGGGAAGGGGAAGAATCTGATTTCCACACTTATCACATTATTAGATTCAAATGTCCAATTTTCAACAAAAAAAATCACAAAGCATACAAAGAAACAGAAAAATATGACCCATTCAAAGGAAAAAATAAACAGAAACTGATCTGAGAAAGAATTGATGGCAGATCTACTGGACAACGACTTTAAAACAACTGTCTTAAAGATGACCGAGGAACTAAAGGAAGATGTGGAGAAAGTCAAGAAAATTATGTAGGAAGAAAATAGAAATGTTAATAAAGAGAACACCTAAAAAAATTTTTTTTAACTTTAGAGCTGACAAGTACAATAAATGAAATAAAAAATTTACTGGAAGATTCAAAGGAGGATTTGCACAGGCAGAAGAAAAAAATCAGTGAACTTGAAGATAAGATAACAAAAAAGATTCAGTCTGAAGAATAAAAAGAAAAAAGACCCAAGAAAAGTGAACAGAGCCTAAGGAAACTGTGGGACACCATCCAGCAAAATAGCATATATTCAGAAGAAGGGAAAGATGCAGAAGAGAATATTTGAAAAAATAATGGCTGAAACGTCCCACATTTGATAAAAAATAAACATACAAGAAACTCAATGAACTTCAAATAAGATGAATCAAAGAGACCTACACTGAGACACATTAAAATCAAATTTTCAAAAGACAAAAAGAGAATCTTGAAAGCAGCATGAGAGAAATAATTCACCACATATAAGGGATCCTCAGAAGGCAGCTACCAACCTGCTGGGTGACAGAGAGACAAATCAATTTTTCCTCCCTGTCTCTCAAAGGCCCCACTTCAAAAGATGAGGCAGTTGAACCCTCAGAGGGTCAGACTTGATGACCCAGTCCTACCTGAAAGCTTGCGATGCCCCCCTCCCCTACAAACAACAGTCCTTTCCCTGTTCCTGGAAACCCCTTCTGCCTGGGCCATGGGTGCAAGACAATAATCTGTTTTTCTTATTCTGACCATTTTGCCCAGGAATGTCCTAATGCTCTGTAAGACTGGTGCTTGTATTTCTGGGGCTCCCGGGCCCCCTGAGAACCCTGCAGCCTGTAACCTCCCTAGAAACTAATCCAAGACAGAGTGCCCCAAGGACAGGAGCACTGAGTCATTGTTGGCTAACTCCCTCTCATTCACATAGGTGCTAACTCACGACAAGAGGCCAAGGACCCTTGTAACAGGAAACTTGCACAATAATTGGAAATATCTTCAACACCATATTGATGGTTGTCCCCATACTGCTCTGTGACAAAATAAAACAGTAAAAGATATTGACTTTTTGCTAGCAAGGAAAGGGGGAGGAAGGCTGGGTCTTAAAATGAAATTATGGTTATTGTTCTCCTGGTAGCATTTCTCCTGTGCTGCCATGACAGACGGTGCTTTAAGTGACAACAGATTTGTATTTCATTAGGACACTTTAGTCAAAAGATCAATGATGCTCTCAGAACCACTGCACCAGGCCACGGGGGTGGATGAACAGGGTGGAAAGCTTGCGATGATCCAGCTAAAAATTAGGCAGCTGGTGACAGGGGCTGGATTCACAATCACAGCCCATTGATTTCCACAGTGATGCTGAAATCCAGGGAGTTTTATTGGCCTCTGTGTTCTGTCTTTGTGGAGAGAGGCCTTCTATAATAAAGTGGCCCTTCCTCCAGAAATATGGAGCTCTTTAAAGGCAGGATTAATATTTGGCAGAGTCGACGGAGTAGTCAGGGCATCGTGACTGTGTGTCCATCCTTAAGTCTGGGTTCAGTTGTCAGGTCTGTGTCATTATCATTAGTCTCAGTTGCCTTTTGTGAAGCACCCACTTCCACACTGGTTACTGTGAGCCTGAAAACCAGGGACGGTTTCAGGAGGCATCACATCCAATGTGTGGGCAGGCTCTGGGAGGTCAGAGAGAGGAAAGGGCCAACAGGTGTCCGGGCAGAGGTGAAAGGCCCCGGGAGATGGAGGAGCTGGGGAAAGGCGGCAGGGCCTGTGCCTTAACCCCTCCCCAGCGACAGGGGTGTCTGCTACACTCAGAGGATGCCTTCCCCCTGGAGGACCTGTTTTGTTATGATCTCATTTAAAATTCTTGTCTCTATGGATATATCTTCAAGAATTAATTTTGGGCCCTGACTGGTGTGGCTCAGTGGGTTGGGGGTCGACCTGCAAACTGAAATGTCACCAGTTCGATTCCCAGTCAGGGCACACGGCTGGGTTGTGGGCCAGGTCCCCAGCTGGGTGTGTGAGAGAGGAAACTAATTGATGTTTCTCTAGCACATCAATGTTTCTCTCCTTATCTTTCTTCCCCCTTTCCCCTCTCTCTAAAAAATAAATAAAATCTTTTTAAAAATTAATTTTAAGTTAAAATATATGTAAAATTATGCTTACAATATAATATATCACAGCAATTAAAACACTGAACAACAGTATTATTTATAGATACATAAATAATATATATTTTTAGTATTAAAGGTATATAACATGCATAAAACTGTATAAACTACTTCATAATCATGGCTTATAACAGCCTTAGGAGGTGTGGTATTCACCTCACAGACAGGAGACTGAGGCCGGGAGAGGTTAGCCAATGTTCAGTATGTTTGAGAAAGTGGCAGAGCGGGGTTTCAAGTCCAAGGTCAGCCTAACACCAAAGTGCGCGGTGGCTGTGCGCCCACCCTTCCCCTGTCCCCTCTCCTCTCCCCTCTCCCTGTCCCCTCACCTAGCCGCCTGTGATTTCTTTCCACGGCTCCTCCATTGCCACCTTCTCACCTCTGCCTGGGCGCCCACCAGCACGTCCTGCCCCTGGCCTCTCAGAGTCTGTCCACCGGTCAGGGCATGGCATCTCCTGAAACCCTCCCCGGTTTGGGGGCCCTCAGTGACCTGTGACATTGACTGCCCCGCCGCCTCTCACCTGGCCCTGCTACCTTTTCAACAGGTTTTGTGACAGTCCTGAGGGACATCACAGCTCAGAGAGAGGGAGATCGATCAGCTTTAGAGCCCGATAGACCTGGTTTCAAATCCTGCCCTAACATTTTCTAAGCTCAGTGACCTCAGAGTCACTTAGCTGCCCCGAGGGAGGGAACAAGCCTACAGAGGAACAGTTATCTCTGAGCAAGGATTTGGGAGCCAGACTGTCTGAGACTGAATGCAATCAATCCATCTGTGGCCAGGTGACTGGGACTCAGTTACTATCTCTCAGTGCCTCAGTGTCATCATCTGTAAAACAGGGATGACCATTTACCACAGCGAACACAGGCAATTAGATCAGTAGCAGAACTCAGTATATGTTAGCTTCTGAGTGTAATCAGTTAGCCCTGGGCTCAGACTGACACTCTGCCACTTCCCAGCTGTGCATTCTTAGGTAAGCAACTCAACCCTCCCGGCCAGGCTTCTGTGGGAAGGGGTAGTCCCCACATGCGAAGCGCTTCAGCCAGAGCTCAGACCAGGTGGGGGCCCACGGAGAGGAGAGTCTGCCACTCTCCCGGGGCCCAAGGAGCCGGCATAT
Source organism: Mormoops blainvillei (assembly GCA_004026545.1). Taxonomy (NCBI): domain Eukaryota; kingdom Metazoa; phylum Chordata; class Mammalia; order Chiroptera; family Mormoopidae; genus Mormoops; species Mormoops blainvillei. The sequence goes on along the minus strand of PVJD01007707.1, from coordinate 59,998 downwards.
ATTGGCAAGAGAGATGGTTATTTATTCCAGAAAGGACATGCAAGAAGAAAAATTAAATCGCAGCCCTCTCACCCAACTTTGTAAACATCATTGATTTGAGGTGGAAGGCACTTCAGGGCTACAAATGCAGTTGATTGATGAGGACTCTCAGTGCGACCTGTGTTGCATATGTAATGGATTCTGAGTTTTCCTTCCCTCCTGGCGGGGTCTGAGAAGGGAAGCGTGGCTGGCGAGTGAGGAGCCAGGGACAAAGCTGCAGCATAAAGGTTTTAGGCTGAACGCCAGGAGGGACATCCTTCCTGCTGCCATTTACCAGTCGCGCTAAAATTTAAGGATTCCACAAATGTAGAAAGTTCTTTTCCTAGTAAACAACTAGTATTTACTGAATGCTCATGATGGGTCAGGCCTGGATTTAAGCGCTTTCATGCATTGACTCCTGCAATTTTCCCAACAGCTCCCAACCTGAGACAGGTGCTACTATTATTATTCCCATCTTACAGATGAGGAAACTGAGGCTCAGAGTAGGAGACTAAACACATATAGTGCCTGGGTCAAAGTCACAGCTAATAACTGAAGATTTAAACCCAGGGCTGGTTCTAGAATCTGCTCTCCTGGCCTCTATGTTGCGTTTCCTCCAGTGTTCTCCCTCCTTGTTCATTCATTCATTCATTCATTCATTCATCCATTCATTCATCCATTCATTCATCCATTCATTCCTTGGCCATTATAGAGAAGGAGGCCCAGGGTCTGCCATGGGCTGCTGGGCAGGGATGTCTATGGCACCTGTTTCTATCATATGGCACCTGCCAGGTGTTTCTCCTCCTTCCTCTCCCTTTGGTCTGTGTTCCTGAGGCAGCTCAGAGAGGTCTGCCCAAGACCCCTACCCCTGACTCCCAAATCTCTCCTTCACCGGTTATGTCATAACCTCTGTTATGCGTATCAGAGGCTCAGTCCTGTGGATGCGGGGGTGTAGCTGGTGAGCGGTGCACATCCCTGCCACAGCCACGTCTCCCAGGGAGAGCAGCATCCCCTTGCACCCACCGCCCAGGATGGTTTCGAGGATCCAGCGAGGCGTGTGCTCATGTGGTCACTCTGTAGGCTGTGCTGTGTGGCTGAGCAAGCACGGCCCTGGCCCTTGCCAAATAAACTCCAGGAATTTTTTTCTCATCCCTCACTGCTCCCGAGGCCACTGGGCTGGCCGCCAGCCGGCTCTGGAAGCTGCTCCTTCCTTCCCGTTGCTCCTGCAGTCTTTCCCTCCTTTCCCTCCTCGCTCTCCTGCCATCTCTTTCTCTTGCCCCTCCCTCTTACTCTGGTTACTTTTCCTCCGTTCTCTTTTTAATTGTCTCTGCCGCTTCCTTCTATGCTCCCTTCTGGCCCCTATGTGCCTCCTCCCTGCTCTCACCTCCATCGTCTCTTCTTTCACCCCTTTCTTTTCCCTCTCCTCTCTCTCTTCTCCCCATGGATTTCCTCACTCACCATAGGGAGGACCGACCTTCTCTCTCGCCTGGCGGACCTCTCACACTGCACCGTGGGCTCGTCGCTAAAAAGTCCATGGCCACTGGGCTGGCTGCCAGTAAAAATAACACTCCCTCTCTCCTTCCTAATTAGCTACTCTGTTTCTGAACAGAACGACTCTGCTTAATGACATCCATCAGTCAAGCACCCAGTGTCTGTCCCCAGGCTATGTATAGTCTCAGCTCCGCATTCGGTACCAGCTGTAAGCAGAGGAAGGAAGGAGCCCAGCACTGGACCACCCACTGAGGCATCTCCTGCAGGGACAGGTATGTCCCAGACCCACAGGGTATTTGAAGAGAAGGCATGCTGAGCCTCTCAGAGGTGGCCCAGCCCATCCTCCCTGCCTCTCCTAGTAGGAGATGGTGTTGAAGTTCCAAAGAGAGGGCACAGGTTTCCAAGTCTGCGGATCTGGGTTCAGATCCTGCTTCTAATCTTTATTCATTGTGCATCCTTCAGTCTCTCTGACCCTTAATTTATTTGTCTGTAAAATGGGGAAAACACTACCTGACTCATGGGGCAGTGGTGAGGGCAAAATGAGCTGATGTATGAAAAGCACCTTGGGTGGTCTTTGGTACTGGGTTGATGCTCAACAAAGGTTGCTTTTTTTTTTAAACTTCCCTTCCTATTGCCTAAACTCTCAAGGCAAACTATTCAAATGACAGAAATATGTTCACCATCATGAATTTTCTGGCTGAGATGTGCTTTTCCTGAAGAACTCTTAGTCATCCTTCAAAACCCGCCCTCAAATGCCACAGCTCCTGTGAAGCCTTCTTCAACTGTTTAAACCCCCTTCTCTGATGGAATTAGTCTCTGCCTCCTCACTGCTACCATCCTCATCAAGGATCCTTGGTGTCCGGAGCCCGCTCCAGTGGAGGAGCACTTAATAATGTGTGTTACTGCCTCTCATGGAAACAGAGCACCATTGAACCTCATGGTGCCAGGTGCGGGGAGGCAAAGGAATCAAGACGGTATTTCTCTCCTTTTTCTCTTCTCTCCAAGGGGTTATATTTGTCCTTTTCCCTACTTTTCTTAACAGATTTTCTATGCTCACTTGTCATTTTTCATGCACCTGAAAATTCATCCTAGCTGCACATGACTTTTTGATGTGACTGAAATGAAATGTAGCTGCAAAGATGACCAGGCATCCACCTCTGGGTCAGTCCGTTATGATCAAAGGAGGGGCAGGATGTGAGTGGGAAGCAGTGCCTCACCTCCAGTAAAGTGTGGGGGAGGAGTGCTGAGGGCAGCAGAAGGCATACCCTGGTCATGTCTTCCTGCTTCCCGCAGGGCTCCGTCCTCATCACCCACCCATCACCCACTTACTCATCCCTTCTCTTTCCATCTTTATTCTTACTTATCTGTACAATTTTCCTCTTATTCATCCCTTCTACTAGCTATTCAGCTATCCATCCATCCATCCACCAACCATCCATCCACCATCCATCCATCCATCCATCCATCCACCATCCATCCATCCATCCATCCATCCATCCATCCACCATCCATCCATCTTATTTCCTTGGACCTTGTCCCATGTGCCTGTGCCTAAAAGAACCCAATTGTCCCTCCCCACCCAAAACATCTGTGGCCTCCCTGAAGATCATCTCACATGCTCCCTGACAGGACCAGTCAGCTTTCCAGTGATCTCTTCAGTAGTATCCACCATGTACTTTCAGTTTCTCTACCCATCACTACACACACATGTGCATACACACACACAAACACACACACATCCCTTCAGGGACCATTGCTTCTACAGGGCACTGCGATTTTATCGAGCTCCCTCTGGGCACCACAGCTGTCTCTCCTTCACACCCTTGCACCCTGCCAGGTCCCCTGCCTGTACCCCTGCCCTGGATCCCCTGAGGAGCCAAAACCACATGGTGTTCCATGGTAACGCCGAGTCCCCAAACGGCTACGCTTGAGGTTGTAGCTGTAGTTATTTTGTGGAAAGACCTTTGCTGATGACAAATACCAGCAGTGGGTGAGATGAGAAACAAGGACGTCCTGAGAGTGTGGGTGGAGTAGGTACTTAAATATCAGTTAAACAAAGGCAGGAATGAGTGGGAGCTGAGGTCCAGTGACACCCCAGAAACAGATGGACATGCCTGCCTTGGGCTGAATTCACCTGTGCTGGCGTTTTCTGGAGGGCGTTTCCTGGGCGATCGTTCTGCCCTTGTTTCCCCCTGGCCTGAGCAGTGATAAGGAGGCAAGGTGTCTATTTTCATACCTCAGAGTGTCAGGCAGCCTGATTAGGGGAGGAGGGGACGAGGAGAGCTGCTACCTCTGTCCCTGCCACTGCTCAGAAAATGCCAGTTAGTAGCATCATGGGCCACATCTTCAGCAGCAGTCACGCAACCCCAGACATCAGAGCTCACAGAGGAAACATCACAGGGTGGGCCAGCTCCACTCCCACTGTTGTGCATATGTGCTCTTCTATTATACATACATATGCTACATATACACACACATGCATACACACATAAACATTTAATCGTGGTAACCACCCAGCAACAGAAATCCCCATGATCCCCATGGGAGAGCGGAGAAAACCGAGGCTCAGGGAAGTAACTGACCCAGAGTCCGCAGCCCGTGGGTGCAGAGCTGGGTCTCCAGCCAACACACCCCTGACCTGGAACCACCTCACTGTGCCTCTGACACAGAGACAAACTCTCACTGCGCCATGGTGCGCAGGAGTCTGCATTACGTTTTTCTTCTTGGGCACCTGCCTCCCATCAGACTAGGGCCCCCGAGGGTAAACACCCTGTTTGTATTCCTGTGTACCCCCAGCTCAGGGCCTCGTGCCACCCCACCAGTCCAATGAGGAATAAAGAAGAAGAGATGGGGTGTGGCCCAGAACCCCAGCTCGTCAAAACTTGTCAACTGGTAAAGCTCAGTGGTGCCTGGGGGTGTGGCTGCGTGAAGGGCGTGGGAGAAATGGAGACAGGCAAAGAGCTGCCACGAGCCCGGTGCCCATGGTTCTAGCGGGTTTGCCGAGGTCACTGCCTGGTGAGCTGTGCCGCATGGCTGTCTGTGCCAGCAAGACTGTGGGGGGGTCTCTGTTCTCTCACACAGATGCCCAGCGGTGCCCACGGGCTGAACCTAAACGCCGCTGAAGACCCAGCAAAGGGCACAGCAGACATGTCGGCTATGCTTCAAATAAAACAATCAGCTCTTTAATGAGGAGCCTCAGGAGCACCCCGGGGACCCCGGGCCCGGGGCCCGACCCAGGGACTGTGAGTCACTAATCCCCTTCAAAGACGCTCCCGTTCTCCCCTAATGTCAGCATTAGGGGAGGGCCTCGCAGTGCCTCTCCCAGATTCCTCCTGAATCAGTAGATTCAGAGCTGTGGGAGGAAGACAAACCAGGGAGAACTGGGGCTGCAGGGAGGGCCAACACACCGACACAAACTCATCAGGACGCCTTCGCACGAGTGAGGCCGCCTATCCCTTCTGGTCAATAAACGCCCGGACTAGGCAGGAATGTACTTGTCCTCTGAGTGGTGTGTGATCACCAAGCCCAGACACAGGGGGAGAAACAGCCTCTGTCTGCGCTGATAAGGCCCACTGTGGGCCGGTACCGTCTGGAGGCGTCATTTCTGGGAGGTTTGTAGGGTGGGCCAAGCCCCCGGGACTCATCCGGGCAGGTCTGGCTCAACTGATCCCAGGAAATGGCAGCAAATGTCATGGGGAGGAGGCCGGTGGAGTGAGGCCTGGCCAACAGCGGCTCCAGAGAGACCCTACCTGCCCCACCTCTGGGGGCAAAGCAGAGGCCCCACCTTGTGCAGGTGGCATATCTCTTGACCACATCCTCACAGGCCCACTGAGGAGGGGTTGTTACCACCCCATTTCACAGAGTGAGAAACTGAGGCTCAAGAAGGAATCAGTCCTAGAATGGAAGGGACCTTAGAGACCACTCCTATTTCACAGAAGAGGAAACTGAGGCCTGGAGAGGAGGAGTGGCTTGCCCAGAGTAAACTGTCCATTATAGTTAATGTGGGCCAAGCCCTAGTTGGGGACAGGAAACTCAGAAGTGAGTCAGATATGGCCCCAGACTTAAAGAAGCTCCCAGTTATTGGAGGGGAGACTTCTAATATAAATTATATGTTGACAATTACCAGGAGATGACAAGAAGGGAAATGTGTGGAAGGTTCATACACAATACAGAAGAGGGTTTAGTGAACTCAGTGTAGGTTGAGGTGATCAAGGAAGGCTTCTGGGAGGAGGTAGCAGGGTCAGGAAGGAAGTGGGATCCCCTCCCTACTCACCCCTTTCTGTTTTTCTCCAACCACCTCTTAAACGGCGTTGACATTTTCTGTGACAAGTAACCAAAGTCTAGTTCCAAAGTCGCCTCAGTGCATGTGTCCAGGGTCAGCGACTGCAGCCCTCTTGATAATTGTGAAAATTAGGAACAACTAAATACCCACAGAGAAGAGGTGGTTAGGGGTGTTATGGAGCATGTGTACACGTACTCCAGGCACCTGTTAAAAAACACATGGCAGGGGGCGGTGATGAACCCGGTGGTTTTCTTTCCTGAGCGAAGGGTTCAAGTTTGCCCCGCTGGGCTGAAGGAGAGGAGCACCTGCTTGTCCCTGTGTCTGTCCTCTGCTGGGGACCCCCTCACCCCGCTCTGGGCTCAAGGCACTGCTACATGGAAGTTACAATAAACAGGGTCTCCTCTCTGCTTCCCTGGCCCTCCCTGGCCACTGTCACAGAGTTCTGGTGAGTGTCCTTCAAGCACCATCAGGAGGTGACTGGACCGTGGGCGGACAATGCCCAGGACAGTCAGGTCTCCCAGTTCTGTGGCCCCGCTCCTGCTGGAGCCCCTGCTTGCCCAGGGTGTGATCGGAGCCTCTTTCTGATTCGCAGCAGGGCTGTGCTCCACTGGCCCCCAACACACAGGTGTCCTCTGAGGTCCCCGAGGGCAAGAGCCAGGGCTGGGCCCTGGCCCCACCTGGGACCCAGATCCCAGGGAGGGGCTAAATGTCCATCTCAGCGGCAGAGTAATGGGGGGCCTGGCTGGGAGCATGGAGGGCTTTCTGCTCTTGGGTTACACAGGGAACCGGGGATTCCCACTGTCACCGGGGAATCGAGGGAAGGGAACAGGGGTGGCGAGGGGCCTGGGGGTCAGATTACGTAGGGGCAGGTTGGGGGACCGTGGGAGGCAGGAGTGCTGAGGAAGGACATCAAGGAACTGCCACGGGTGGGGAGGGACCAGCCAGGACTATAGGGGGGACTCAGAGGGTCACAGCATCAACTTTCCCTGGAGCTTAGAAGGTATCTCCCCTTCCACACTCTGCTCAGCGGGCCCGAGCTCCCCAGTGGGGCAGGCCCTCTGCCCCACCATCAGTGCTAGCAGCCCCCAAATGTCTTATCCCAAGGGAAAAAAGGGACCCTGCAGAGGCTCCACAGAGTCTCCCTCTCTCTGCCTTCCCTTGGCACCCCATCTCTGCCTCTCACCCTGGCGCTCCCCCGCCCCCTCCTTTACTTTCCTCCTTCCCTCCTCCCCTTCCACACCAGGTGTGTATTTTCAGAACCTCAGAAGGCTTCCCAAGTCTCTGACATTTACTCTTTGGAATTAGAAAATGTTCTATTTCTCTTTCCTAGAGTGAGGCTGGGTGAGATTTCCCCCAGGCTCCTGTTAGCTCTTCTGGAGGTGACGTGCCGGAGCAGAACTGGCTTTAGTCAACCCAGCCCCGATTGTATCAACCAGCCATTATTAAGCACCTACTGTGCACCAGGCCCTTCTCATGAACTATTCAATCATGCAAAAACCCTGTGGGGCTGGCGTTACCATCTGCACACGTCAGATGAATGAACCCATTTTTGGAGCAGTTAAATAACAGGTCTAAGGTCACCCAGAGCGTTAGATGGGGAGCAGGGTGAAACTGCATGTCTCTGGCTCCAAAATCATTTCCTTCTTCTGGGCTCTGTCTCCAAGGCCCATGGGTGCTGGTGCACCAAAGAACGTGCAGCACCGGAGAGGACCAATCAGTGCTTAGGGGACACAGCATCGGGCAGAGGGAACAGCAAGGGCAAAGCCTCTGAGTGGTCAGTCAAGGGTGGGAGGTCAGAGGTGGGGAGGGCCTGGTCCCAGAAAGAGAATGTGCTGTTCAAACTCCCCTCTCCCCATGCATCGGGTGCTGTTCTCAGTGTTTCACATGCACTTGCGCATCCCCACAACAACTCTATGAAGTTGCCACTATCATAATCCTTATTTTATAGAAGAAGAAACTGAGGTTCAGAGAAGGTAAGTAACTAACTCGGCAGGTGGCGGAGTCGAGATCTGAACTGCCCCCGAGGAGTTTACCTACTACACTGCCCTACGCTCCTGCACAGCCTTTACAGGACACTCGGGGCCGCCTCACCGGGAAGGCTAAGCAGCGCGGCGGCTTCCTTCAGGGGAAAATGAGGAGCTGTTGAATGATGCTGAGTCAGAGCTGAGCCTGAGAATGAGCTGCAGAGACGGTGGGAGTGCAGGCCTGGGGAGGAGCCGGAGAGGGCCAGGGAGCCCGGAGGGAGACGGTGCGTGCATGTCAGGTGATCATTAGTCTCCCCTGGCTTTGTGCTGGTTGGATGAGTGTTGGGCGCGAGGAGGGGCTTGTTGATGACAACGGCCTGGCTCTGCAGGTGCATCTGGGCTGGTATTTTTTTGTCCCAGTGAACTCTGCCTTCCCCCAAGAAGAAAGCAAACAGGGTTGGGCCCCTGCATATCCTGCACTTTTATCTCGGTATCTGTGGGTCAGGAACCTGGGCATGACATAAACATACGTGTAGTTTTGTTTTCTTGTAACGTCTTTCTATGCGTTTGGTGTCAGGGTAACACGCTCCCTGTGTTTTGACAGTTGTTGCTACTAAACTATTCAAGGCCAAGAGGAAGGAGAGGTATATATGAGCTCAGCTTATGTTCCAGACAGAAGATATTTGAGAGATTTTCCCGGGTATCTTTGTGCCATTGTGTTCTAATTTATTTATATTATAAGCAGACACCATACATTGTTTGACTAGAATTCTTTGAAATTATTGAGTCTTGGCTTATGTAAAATTTATCTCGGTAAATATTCTGCGTCCAGTTGAAAATAATATGCATCCTGCCGTTGTTGAGAGTTTTATAAATGTCAATTAGATCAAGTTGTTTGATAGTGTTGTAAAAATCGCCTGTATTCTTATTTACTTTCTGTCTCCTTATTCAGTCAATTATTCTGAGAGTGATATGGAAATCTCCCACTATAACTATGAATTTGTCTATTTTTCTTTGCAGTTCTATCTATTTTTGCTTCATTATTTTGAAATTCTGCTTTCAGGTGCACAAATGTTTAGGTTATTATTTTCTCTCAATAAATTGACCCCTTTATCATTACGAAATGGATTTTTTAAATCTCTGGTAGTATACTTTCTTCTGACATTTATTCTGATATTAATATAGCCTCTCCAGCATTTTATTGATTATCCTTAACATGACATATCCTTTCCCATCATTTTACTTCTAATCTATTTGTGTCTTAACACTTAAAGTGGATTTTTTGTGAGCAGCGTAGTGTTCAGTCTCGCTTTTTTATCTAACCTGACAAGCTACACATTTAATTTAGACCATTTACATTTAACACAATTATTAATATGGTTAGCTTTCACACATAACCTTGCTCTTTGTTTCCACTTGTCATATCTGCTCTTCGTTCGCTTTTCTTTTCCTGCCTTCTTTTTGAACGACTAAATGTGTTTTTATCCCTTTTTATCTTTTTGTTGAGCTTTTACCTATAATTTTTTATTTTGTTATTTTAGTGGTTGCATTAGGGTTTTTACTATACATCCCTAACTTGTCACCATGTGCTATTACCTTCAAGTGCTATTATACCACTTCACGGAGGAGAGCTCTATGGTCATACATTCCACTTCTACACATGTCATAAACCCAACACTGCGTTGTTGTTTTTGGTCTTCAAAAGGTCAGCAATTTTTAAAGAGATTCAAATAAAGACAGATTATTTTATATTACCCTGTGTAATTGTTATTTTCAGTGTTCTTCATTCCTTTGTGAGATTCATATTTTACCTGGTATCATTTCTCTTCTGTCTAAATGACTTCATTTAACATTTCTTATGGGGTGACTCTGCTCATAATTCTTTGAGGATGAAAGAAAAAAGAAAAACAATGACCAAAAGTGTTCCAAATTTGATGAAAAGTATAAACCCACAAGTACAAGAATCTCAACAAATCCAAACACAAAACAACCATGACAAGAAAATGACACCAAGTCACTTTATAATCAAAGTGGTCGAAGCCGGTGACAAAGGCTTAAAAGCAGCCAGAGAGAAAAATAAAGACACCTTACCTGCAGAGACACAAAAATAAGGACGTAGCAAATTTCCCCTCAGAAACAATTGAAGTAAGAAAACAGTGGAGAAACATTTTTAAATGCTGGGGGGATAAAACCCTCTTAACCTAAAGTTCTAAACTCTACAAGAATATCTTTTAAAAACAAGAGAGAAATAAAGATTTTCTCAGACAGACACCCTTGAAACATTGCCTTTTCATTTCCCATCTTTCTGAGATCATTTTGTCTTTTTTACTTGACCCCTGAAAAATTGCTATTTCATATAGTTCATCCAGTTTTTAATTGTTTCGAGGTTAAATCCAGTCCTTGTTACTCCAGGCTGGTCAGAAGTGGGCATCGTGGCTGCAATTTGGCAATATTTGCATGATTATCTCAGGCTGTAGTCTACATTCCGAGAGGGAGGGAACACGTCTGTCTAACTCCCAGCTGCGTTCTGAGCACCTGGCAGAGTGTCCGGCACAGAATGGGTTCTGAGAACTGAATTCTCTTCCTACTGGAGGAAACACGGACTTGGAGTTGAGCTATATTTCAAAAAAGTAATGGGACCAACAGATGAGGAACAACTAGCAAGAGCTGAAAGCAGCCTGGGTCCTACGACTGTGGAGACACAAGGCCCTGCCGGCCGGGGCTCGAGCTGTTAGGTCAGGGAGAAGTAAAGCGCGTCTTGCATGAGCCTCTGTTGCACCAGGTCTTATTATGTGCTTCTCAGTAGAATTCAGAACCAGGCATGGGGGTGTTTTTCAGGAAAGCTGAAATCGCTCGGGAAAGCCTACACCTGGAAGAAGAGTCGTCTAATTTGGATATGCACCTTGGGCCTTCGAGTGTCAGGGGATCCAGGACAATTTGTTTAGGAAAGGGCACCTTGGGAGCTGTGGCTTTGGTGGTTGCAGCCAGTTCCTTTTGGGGCTCTGACAGCAACAGAACACATGGTGAGGGGAGGGTTAAAGCTGGGCAGAGGAAAATGGCCCCACAGACCTGTTACCCCCTTCCTCCATCCCCTGTCTAGGCAGGAAAAGCCTTCCCAAATTCCTGGCTCATTCCCAGCCTTATCTTACACCCAGTGCCCTGAGCTGGGCACATCCTTCTACGGTGCAGGTCGGGGAGAAGGAAGGGAAACTGATGGTACCACTGATGGGGATGATGATTACGAACGGCTGACTGTCCAGACACCCACCCATCACACCTATGAGAGACCCTCCGGGCAGGTGGGCTCAGGGACCAGGTCCACCTGACTGCAGATCACGCCCTGGGTCTCACCAAATAAAACCAATATTTAGATAAGAGAGTAGAGGGGGTAGTTAGCTAACACATTCCTGAAATCCAGGAGCAATAAACAAGAAACATGGGCCATCCTGCTCCAGATAACCAGCAGCAGAGCCAGGAAGCCGGTGGCAGAGACACCTGCCCAGGTAATTCATCAGCCTCCGACTGGTGAACCCAAGAGCCTGGTGTACATCGCCTCCCCTCCGGTTGGCTTGAGACACTTTTATCTGGAATATATCAAGATTGTTGATTTTCTCTGTCACTTCTTGAAGAGGGGAGAGAGCACCACACAGGGTGACCCCATTGGGTATTGATTTGTCATCCATGATTCAGAAAAAAAAAGGACCCATTCAAGTGAGCCGATTGTTTCCAATTAACCAAGACCATAGAATTCTGGCTTCCCATGCAAATGCTTGAACTCTTGATGTGGCAGCCAAGGCAAGTGGGGAGCCCACTGCCTACACAGAGAGGATTAAGCCTGCAAATAGAACCAGGGTTGTGAGCCTCAGTTTTCTCACCCGTAGAATGGGATTCAGGAGAGGGCTGCACAAGTGGTTCCCGAATACATGGACAAATGAAGGTACAGAATTGTGGAGGAAGGAATGGGTGCTCTGAAGCATCCCGTGGCCTTCCTGGACAGTTCACATCAAAGCCCGCCAGCCCAGCAGAGTGGCACCTGAGATATAAAAATTGGGGATGGCATTAAGAGGTCTTCCAGCCCATCTTCCTGCTTCCAGGCTGGGCAGAGGGCAGTGCTCTGATTTTACTGACAAATCAGCCAAGGTGTGGAGGTAACGCAGCAAAAATCCTGCCAAGACCCTTGAAGTTCCACAGCAACACCCGCAGCCACACAGCCATGGCTGTCGTGATGCCACGGAGCCTCCGTAGCCTGACTGCTCCTCATGTGCCAGGCACTGTGCCATGGGCACTGTGTTATCTCATTTAACCCTCAAAACAACCCAGTGACATAGGTACTGTTATCTTCATTTTCAATTGTTTTTATTGAGCCTTGGTTTCTCATTTCAAAGGAAATTTGTTTTTGTTTTAAAACTTTTATCCCATATAATCTCACCTATAAGTGGGACCTCATGACCAAAATGATCAAATGAGCAAAAATAGAACCAGAGACATGGACATAAGGAACAAACTGACAGTGACCAGAGGGGAGGGGGACGAGGATAATGGGGGAAAGAAGGGGAAGGGTCAAGTCATGGAACATGTACAAATGACCCATGGACAGGACAATGGGGTGGGGAATGACTTTGGGAGCAGGGGATGGATAGTGGGTAGGGTAGAGCAACAGGGTGCAAAAAAGAAGAAAAATAAATAAATAAGCAAATAAATAAAAATGGCTATTTAGAAATTAAAAACATAAGAAATAAAATGTTTTTATCCATAGAGAAACCCATTTCTAACGGAAACAGTAAAATAAAATTTCAATGTATATACCTGCAATTCTGTCCAGAACTTTCAGATTGACCCCCTTGCCCAACACCAGGGACACAGGCGGGTTACAGATGGGGCCGCAAGGGAGGCCTGTGTGCGAGGCCCACTACAGGGCTGGTTGGGGAGGACAGAGGCCTCAGAAAGTCACGCCTGTTTTTTCTCTGCCTTAACTAAGCGTGGCTGGGATGGGTTTCCACGATCTGCCTCTAATTTCTTTTTATAATAGCTTCGAAACTGTCACTCAGCATGGTGGTAATGGGGAAGCAGAGGGACCATTCCCTCTTTACTCTAAACCCCTCTGACGGCAGGAGAGCCTCTAGCTGCCCCATCACCCTGGGACACCAGAGACTCCTCTTCATGTCTGAGCCCCCGGCTGGGTTTAGGACAATGCAGAGGGACTTGCACAATCGCCCCGGCAACGGCTTCTGAGGCGCTTGTCTTTCAAGCTTCCTCTGTAAGAAGAGATGCACCCGTTTCCCTCTGAACCCCGGCCTTCCTTTTCTTCCCCACTGTGCCAAACGCGGTACCCAGCACGTGGCTGCAACTTGGGAAGCGCTGGATAAACTGGCACTTGAAACAGAGATCTGCCATGTGTTTAAAGGTTACATCAGAGCATGAGAGTTTATAAATCCAAATCCTTTCCTGTAGGCCCCAGGAGAGCGGAGCACTTCAAAGAAGCCTTTGGTAAATCCTTTTGTAAACCGTGGAATCTCTTTCTCCTATAAATAGCCCTCACTCCTGAAGTTAGGACATACGCACACATACATTAATACATACACACATATATGCAGACACACATATATGTAAATAATATGCACACATATATAAATAATACGTGCACACACATACACTATAAAAGTAATATATGCTTGCTAGTAAAAGCAATTCAAATAGCACAGAAGAGAAAATGTAAAATGCTAAGCCGTTCCTTGGTGATTTCTCCACTTCCTCTCATCCAAGATAATTACTATTAAAATTTGGGGGTGTGTTAGGAGCTTCTCAGGTTAGAGATGATGCCCTGCTCAGCCTCAGATATAATTGATTTTTTTTTTTTTAGTTACAGTAAATAAGAAACATCAGAGCGCTCAGGGACAGAATCGGCCCAAAGAGTTTCTCTGTCCTCCTGTTTCGTGGGAAATGTGGGGCCCCGCTGCTCCCGTCCTCCTCTCAGGACACTGTATGTTGTGGTTAGTAGGGGTTGAGCTCCCCTTCAGTGCAGCCTCTGTCTGCAAGATGCGGACCTTCGAAGGGGGCGTGGCTGGGTTCTAATCCTTCTCCTGGCATCTTTAGGGCACCACCTGTGACCGTTGGTGATATCCAGTTACAACTTCCTCACCTCATTCAAGGCACAACTAAAACCTTCCATATTTTAATGAAAACATGAAAAAGGGGCAAACATAATTTCTCACCCAGGTCGAGCTCAGGACCATGCAGTTCGCTCTGCCTGGCTTGAGTGGAAGCGAGGCTCACTTTCTACGGAGTTTACTGTGGTTCAACTGCAGCTCTGGGTAGGTGGACAGCTGATGGGACGTGTTCTCTCTAGGAAGGCCCGAGTCTTCCACAAAGGAGCGGTGTGATGTTGATTTAAAGTCTACTTTGTTTTAAGGTCTGATGTCAGTATAGCCATTCTTGCTTTTTTTTGGAAAGAAATTACTGTTTGCACGGAATATCTTTTTCCATCCTTTCACTTTCAACCAATTGCGTCTGAATCCGAGGGGAGTTTCTTGTAAACAGCATTCAGTTGGGTCATGTGTTTTTCTGCCAATTCTGCCTTAATTCATTCTGCCAATCTCTGTCTTAATTCATTTACATTTAAAGTAATTATCGACATAGTGGGACTTAATTCTGCCATTTTGCTATATATATCCTCTATGTCTTATAACCTTATTGTTCCCCATTTCCTACATTGCTGTCTTCTTTTGTGTTTATTTAATATTTTGTAGTGAAACATTTTAAATCTCCTAATTTCCTTTTATTCTGTAGCTATTTTATTTGTGGTTACTATGGGAACTACAGTTAACACCCTAAAGTTACAACACTCTAATTTGAATTTATACCAGCTTAACTTCAATAACATACAAAAAACACACTTCAATAGCTCCATCCCCACTCCCTTTCAGTCACTGATGTCAAAAATTACATCTTTATACATCGTGTGTCCAAAAACAGAGGCTAATGATTTCATAATGCATTAGTCTCTTAAATCATGTAGAAAACAAAAAGTGAAATGACAAGCCAAAGTTACAATAACACTCCCATACTGTGTATGTTGGTTCCCTCGAGGTGCCCCACAGGTCCTTAAAGCCTGCTCAGCCTTTTTTAATCTTTCCCCTTCTGTTCCTTGATCGTTTCCATTGTCATAGCTTCACTGATCCTTCCTTCTGCCTGCTCAAGTTTGCTTTCGAATCCCTCCAGTGATTTTTTTCTTTACAGTTATTGTGTTTTTAAGCACCAAAATTTATTTTTTATTTCTTTTTATATTTTCTACTTCTTTTATTGATGTTTCTATTCCATTCATACACTATTTTCCTGACTTTCTCCATATCTGCCTTTAGTTCTTTGACCATTATTAAGGCTGTTGTTTAAAAGTCTTTGTCTAGTAAATCTACCTTATTTTCTTTCTCAAGGACAGTTTCTTTTTTATTTTATTTTTCTGTGAATGGGTTATGCTTTTCTGTTTCTTAGTATGCTTTGTGGCTTGGTTGCTGTTGAAAACTAGATACTTAAATCTTATAATATGGTAACTCTAGAAACCTAATTCTTCTCCCCCATCTCCGGCATTTGTGGGAGTTTGTGTGTTTGCTTGCTTGTTTGCTTGTTTGTGTGTTTTTATAGGCTTCCTCAGTGCCAGGGTTCAGCCTGAGGTATAAATTTAATGTCTTCTCAGGTCTTTTCTGAGCTGCATCTTCCCTTGTACATATACAGTGACTTTCTAAATTCCCCTGCATATGAATTGCTTTTGAATGTCCTAGTCCTTAAATGCCTGGTTCTCAAAAGGTGTAAAAAGAGAAAAATTAAGGAGGAAGCCTGGAAGTCACTTTAGCTACAGATGTAGGGGGAGGGGAGGGGTTTGCAAACATGGTGATGAGAGTTGCAACAGTGGTTGCTCACATCTTCTGCACCTCCACAGTCATAGCCAGAGGTCAGGCATCAGAGCACAGATCCTGATATTTGGAGGACACATCTTTTTGCCCACCCTTTCTCCCACAAGCTGTGTGCAAGCTGCTCTAGGGACACAGGCACTGCTGCCCAGCTAAGGGCTGAAATTAACTGAAACTCACCACGATTTACTAGCAGGGGTTTCCCCTGGAAGAAGTTGCCAGCCTTCTAATAGAATCCAGGTCCCCACAATAGTTACATTAGATGGATCCTGCCAGTAGAATTTTTGTCTAGGTAGGAAGATGGAGCCCTGGCGCTTCTACTCCACCATCTTCCCCTGAGCTATGTGACCTTGAGAAAGTCACTTAATCCCTCTGGGTCTCTGTTGCCTTTCCTGTGAAAGTAAGGGGGTTGGACCAAGGGTTTTGAAGATCATTTCAACTCTAAAAGGCTAGGATTCTATCCCTAGGATAACAGTAATTCCAATATCATTGGACTTTTGGGAAAATAAGATAGGATCAGCCATAATGCATTACTATTTCTGTTTTCCCCTCTTTATTTTGTTTCTGTTAATGTTTTATTGCCCTCCGACCCAAACTCATTAGGGCACATCTATGGGTTTTTGTGCCTTAGTTCCATTTTATTCTTTTACTGACAAATCTGTACCCCTTCCCTGCCCTCAGTCCATGTGGCTTGGGCGGGGTTCACCTCACTCCTGATTGGTCTATGCCAGTCAAAATATTCCACCCCGCTGTGCTTTCTGATGGTACAGGTGTGGAGCGTACTTCCTAGAGTCAATGGATCTTGATCAACTGAGAATTTCTCTCTCCTCTGCTAGACTTCAGTCTGAATGGAAAACATCTGGTCACCAGGAAGGGAGATCCTGAGAGTGGCCCTTGCAGGGGGGAAGAGATGCTAAAAAATGAAGAAAAAAGAATCAGGTCCTGGAGTCATTGTTTGAGGCCCCTGGGTCAAGCTGCTCATAAAGACCACCCTGTTTCTGAGTTTCTCTGTTTGTATAAACCAGTGAAAATCTCTTCTGAGTTCAAGCCAGGTTCCACTGAGGTTCCTGTCACAGGAAACAAAGGAGTCTAATGGCTGCCTCCCTTCCAGCATCCACGTCTCCAAGCTGAGACCAGCACAAAACTTTGCTGTCTCGGCTTCTTCCTCAGGGGTGTGAGTCAGGTGCACCTCCTACTGCCCTTTCTCTCCATCATCTTCTCTCCCACAGAGGAAGCTGCCGGAACCACCCATAATGGCTTCTCCAAGAACGAGGGCACGTTATCCCCAGACTTTAACAAACCCAGCAGCATTGCAGGTTCCCAATGCTGACTTGCCTCCTTCTGGCTGAGGGATGGTTGGAGGTGGTTGGAGGTGGGAAGCTAGCATCATATTTAAGGCAAGGGATTGGGCTGTGAGAGCAGTATGGACTGGGAACCGCACAGAACCATAAACAGCCTAGACCAGACCCACTGTGTCTGCAGGAGGACTGGCCCACTTTGGACTTTGCAACGATGATGAGAGGGCTTATTATTGAAAACGTTTTGTGGAGGTTGAAAGCCTTCTGATGAAGGTTTTAGTGATTGGACTGATGGACTCAGGTAAATATGTTCACCATCAGCTAACGGTTTGGGTAAAAAGCAACGTGGTCATGAAATTTTAATTCAGCTCATGTTTGTATTGAATAATTGAGTGTGGGATTGGAGCCTACTGGTGGCCCGGGGCCTGTCTCTGGTAAGGAACTGTGCCCAGTGCTGGCGGGAAGCTAGACGCCCTCAGAAGGGGCCCAAGGTGGCCTGCCTCCTCCTCAGTCCTGTGTGTACAACCTTGGCTTTCCTGTTCCCTGCCCCAGTGGGCTGGCAAGAAGTAGGTAAATAGCAAGAAAGAAGTTGAGGAAAAACTTGTGGGGTTGGAGGTATGGAAAGATCATGGATTTTGGAGTTCAGTAGAATAAGATATGAATCCAGGTTCTATTTTTTAACCAGCTATATGATCTTGGGCAACTCACTTTATTTCTTTGGGCTTTGGTTTCCTCATTTGGAAAATAAAGGATGTAATTCACATTTGTTAAAAATGCTAATTGTTTTTCCTACCCATCCCTTCTTGCTCAGCCCAAAGCCTGTTAACCTGCCCCAAAATACAACCCCCATAGCTTATTAATAGGGTGGAAGTGGATGGCTCACCCAGGCTGGGAAAATATGATTTTCTTCTCTGGGAATCTTCAGTTAAGAATGAGAAGACAAAATCAATTAGCTGAAAATCAAATACGAAAACGCAGCTCAGGGTAGAGGCTACCGTCTCTGTGTGGCCATCGTGGGTCTCAAGCAAGCAGAGAGGCCAATCTACGGGGAGAAGAAAATAAAGGACTAGTGGGCCTCCTTATCCGCAACCTCCTTTCTACTTGAGTTTCTATACATGAATTTGTGTAACAGTGATGGGTTTTTTTCTATTATATATTATATTACATATATTATATTACCTATTATATTCTTTTCTATGGCACATGTCAGAAAAGTCTATCTAAACTGCCTTAAGCATAAAAGGAATTTATTGACTCATAAAAATATTTCAGGGTTAAGATTGGTTTGGGCTCTTTTTGGTGATGCCTCAGGCACTGTTGCTTGCTTCAGAATGAAGCTGAACATCTCTTTCCCAGCCACTGGCTGCCAGAAACTCACTGAAGTGGGTGATGAATGCACACTGCGTAGCTTTTATGAGAAGCATATGGGCACAGAATTGCTACTGACACTCTGGGTGGAGAATGGAAGAGTTAGGTGGTTAAAATCAGTGGTGGGAACGGCAAACAAGGTCTTCCCATGAAGCAGGGCGTCTTGACCCACGGCCGTGGCTCGGTCCACCTGCCGCTGAGTAAGGGGTGTTCCTGTTATAGACCAAGGAGGACTGGGGAGAAAAAGCACCAACCCGTTCAGTGTTTCATTGTGGATGCCAATCTCCATGTTCTCAACTTGGTCAATGTAAAAAAAAAAAAAGAAAAGAGAGAGAGAGAAGGATATTCCTGGCCTCACTGATACTACTGGGTCTCATTACTTGGGGCCCAAAAGAGCTAGCAGAATCCACAAACATTTCAATCTCTCTAAGGAAGATGCCTGCCAATATGTGTGGGGAAGCCCCTAAACAAAGACGGTAAGAAACCTAGAACAAAGCACCCAAGATTCATTCCACACGTCCTGTAATGTAAACATTGGTGTATTGCTCTGAAGAAACATCGTACTAAGCAAAATAAAAAAGAAGCCACAGAATATGCTAAATGTTTGGCTAAGAGTACAAAGGAGGCCAAATAAAATTGCCAGGAGGATTGCCAAGAGACACAGGTTGTCTGCTCTGGGAGCTTCTACCTCTAAGCCTGAGTTCAGTAAAAGAGAGACAGAGAGAGAGAGAGAGAGGGCGCAAGAGATTTTCTAAGAGTAACAAATAAAATCATACATCAAAAAAGGAAAAAAAATTTGATTTGTGTCATGGCTTAACGGGGCCCCTACTCTTGTCACCAAGCCCTGCTTTTCTCCATCTCTCCATTCTCAGGCTACATGTGGCCTGTTGGCAACAACTTAGATGACACATTTCGAGGTTCGGATTCAGCGACAAAGAATTGCAGGAGTTCTTTCTCAGAAACCCCAAGCAAAGGTCTCCTCGCACCTCATTGGCTCTGGCTGGGTCCTGTCCCTGTGCCAGTTCCCCGCGCCGAAAGAGTGGACCACATGGATTGCCTGAAGTCTGCGTCACACAGTCCACCCCTGAGCTGTGGGTGCAGCTTCACCCATGCAGGTGGGGAATGGGGTGCCCTAAAACAAAAGTTACCCCTGTTGCTAAAAGGAGGAGAAATGCAGCCAGCCAATCCTGACATCTTTCAGGAGAGTTTTGAGGGTGAATGAGCTAATTAAGGACATCCATATGCAACAATAAATGCTGATTTCACCTCCCTTGCTTCCAGTTGATATCTTTTGCAAGCAGTTCACTTTGGATCTGGGATCTCACCTCCTCCCTCAGGACAGTCTCCTCCCTGCCGTTTGCACAGCCCTCCCACTTGACGTACCCTGATCTGAAATACCATTCCTGCACGATTTTCTTCCGCAGGCCTGAAATCCAGAGGCGACTCAAGTCTCACGTGCTCCCTTAAATCTTCCCAGAACCCCCTGGCCAATATGCAAGAGTTTCACTCTTTCATGATAGTAAGAATTTACGTTAAATGCTTGACTTGAAATCTTGGTGACTGTAACCAGGAGGTGGTTGGTGCCTGTGCTGAGGTTGAGGTCGCTACCGGCGAGGTTACAGGACTGCAACAACAGCTGCAGGATGTCGAGGAACAAGGGCGTGGTGATTTTGTGTCCCTAGTGATGCAGCCAGCTCCAGGCAGTCAGGGCACCACCAAGCCTACAAAGATGAGCAACAGGGGACACTGCAGGACGTTGGGGCCTTTCTCTGGCTCAGGTCTCTGTCAACTCCACCCACAAGAGGTAATATATGAGCGGCCCCAGTAACGTATGGGCGGCTCCCGTCTGCCATTGGCGGGCTCCGGTGTTTGCAGCGCAGCCCGCTGTGGGCAGCAGGGGGAGCCCTGGGCCCTGGTCGCCCGCTGAAACCCTCGGATCCACTCCTCTTTATACAACCTGGCTGTTCTCTCTGCCGCAGAAACCCTTTCAGAAGCCCTACCTGCCCTTCCTCCCCCCTCTCCCCGCCACCCCGGGAGCCTCCCTGGCCATCTCCTTCCCTGGAGGGGAGGGCGTCACCCAGTGTCTCCAGGGCTCATTCTTCAGCTGATGGGGCCTGTAAGGGAGGAGGCAGAAAATAGATGGGTGGGGCGGGTAGGGTTGAGAAGAGAGTAGGACTCTCCCGGGTCTCTTCTTTAGGGTAAGTCATCACCACCACCCCCACCCCACCCGGAGAATGATCCCAGGAGAGGGACTCAGACCCCCTGTCTCCTGTGGGGGCAGAGCTGGGGTGGAGAGGAAGCAGGATCGCGCTGCCTCATGCAGAAAAGAAAGATCCAAGATCCATTCAGCTGCACACAGAGTCCCTCCCCTCCCACTCCCAGTCACTGTACCGCAGACCTTTATTCCCTCCTAGTTCATGCCTCAAGGGGGTTGCTATTCTTATCTTGATAGGGGTAATTCATTTAAGGCTTTTTGATAGTTATTTTATTTCCCCCAAGTATATCCTATATGGGAAGATCAGTTCCAACAATTTAAATCCATTAACAAATGCTAAGCAACCTGTGTTGAGAGGAGGCGTGTTTGACGAAGGCCAGAAGGAGGCGAAATCTCTGACCCGGCCGCTCCGCAGGGAGGCCTGAAGCAGACTTCACACCAGGCTTCAGGAGCCCTCCATACTGCAAGTTCAAGTTCATTTTGAGAGGGGAACTCAAGAGTTGGAAAATCTTGGTTTAGGTAACACTTAGTAAGCTTAGTAGTTAATGCATGTGAAAAGCCATTGTTTCAGAACTGAAGGGACAGCCCACCCAGACTCCAGGAGACCACAGGCAAGTCAACCTGTGTGCTCCAGAGAGACCATAAGCAGTTGAGATGGTATCTGAGCCACGGTCTTCCAGGGAGAGACATCCCATCACCCAGGACACAGATAAAGAAAATCACCGAGACCAGAGGAGAGCGGGGAGGAGGATATCGGGGGAAAGAAGAGGAAAGGTCATCTAGGAACACGTACAAAAGACCCACAGACAAAGCCGAAGGAGGGAAGGATGGAGGGTGGGAGGTTGGAGAGGCAAGGGAGGTTGCCCCGGCAGGGGAAAGCGGTGGCAGGAAAATGGAGACAACTGTACTTGAACAACAATTAAAAAAACAATAAAGCATTGAAAACGCCGGAAGAAAAAGAAAAAGAAAGAAAATCACCCAGGACCCAGGACCCAGGACCCAGATAAAAAGTCACCAGTCAGTGGATGAAAGGGTGTTAGGGAAATTGCCGGGCTGCA
Source organism: Mormoops blainvillei (assembly GCA_004026545.1). NCBI lineage: Eukaryota > Metazoa > Chordata > Mammalia > Chiroptera > Mormoopidae > Mormoops > Mormoops blainvillei. The sequence goes on along the minus strand of PVJD01007707.1, from coordinate 38,400 downwards.
GCTTTTACTGATTAACTCCTTTCCTGATTTCCAAACCCCTTATCTACACTTTTTTTTCCTTGAATTCCAAACCCCTTATCTACACTTTGTTATCCTTATAAAAAGGCCAGCTTGAAAGGAAATGGAAGATGGTCTGTTAGGGTTCAAACCCACCATCTTCTCAGATGTCCGGCCATCTGAATGAAGTGCCCGTAAAGATTCAACCCCTGTCTCGGCTTATTGGGCCTGGTAGTGACAGGCAGTATGGATGCCGACTTTCCCGGCTTCACATTCTGGCCACTCGGTCAGGACAGACTTTGGGACTTTCTCATAAGTCTGGGTATTTAGCAAGAAGTCCTGTTGGCTGCCTGGACTGGAGGCCTCCAGGGAGCGGATTTGTAGACCCCCGAGCAGCTTCCAAGTGATTTCGCCTGGGGACTCTCCTCCTCTGAACTTGGCACCTACCGTCATCTTCACTTTTTGATTGAATCTCTGCTCTTTCTGGTTCAGGTTACACTCCTGGGTCATGACTTAGATCGTCAGGAATTAAGGTGCCCTCTGGTTTACAGAACTCTGTCTGGTAAAAAGGTGTCTTCTGGTTTTTGTGACATTACAGAGCGCTGTCTGGTAGAATGGGAGGGAAAAGCCCCTGTCCCAGGAAAAAAAAAAAAAGCCTTTGGAGGCAAATTTTGACTGATTGGTCCACCTACGCTTGAAAATCGGTGACTAAAAAGAAAGTGGTTTTTAAATAATACTGTTTGGCTTATGTATTGTATAATCTAGACTCGGGAGTGCACTGGCCACTGAAATTACTGTATTATACTGCGGTTACAGTTGTTTTGCCAAAGATAAGGGAAGTGGGACAAAATGCCTGACCTAGAAACTTTCATGAGTTTACATAGTAAAGATGCAGGATTGAAAGAAAATAAGTTAACAGTACAGAGAAAAGGGAACTTGCCTGTGAAAGAGAGCAGGAGCTCAGAGGAGAGCGCCCAGGAAGATCTAGATACTACGGCTGCTATGAGCGTGGTCGGGGTTCCCACGGCCCCTCCAACCCTTGCTCTGCTGAGGGAACTGGGGGAAGTGAACCTGAACTGGTCTCTCCATCCCGAACCCGTCAGAGAGCCAAATTCGGTGGAGGACAAGCCCCCACCCAGGGCAGGGCGATGCCCTTTGCAAAAACTCCCGGTGGGAGCAGGACCAGAGGGCCAGCCCGGTAGATATGATTGGGCACATACTCCATTTTCTACATTGGGTCTGTTAAACTGGAAAAACTCTGAAAGGACCAAACTATAGCCCTTTAGAATGGACAAAGGAGTGCACTCAGGCTTTTGAGTCCCTGAGGGCGCTCCTGGCTTCTTGCACCGGCCTTGGGGCTTCCAAACCTACCAAAGCCCTCTCAGTTATATGTTCATGAAAGGCAGGGTTGCCTAGAAGTCCTCACCCAAATGCTTAGTGACATTTCACAACCCAGCGTTTACTTGTCAAGGAAGCTAGGTCACACTGTCCAGGGGTGGCCAGCCTGCTTGAGAGCTAGAGCAGCCAGCTGCAAGCTCTCATAGGAAGCTGAAAAGGTTTCCTTGGGACAGCCTGTCACCGTTTATGCATGACCCCACCAAGTGTTGAGCCTGCTGGAGCAAAAGCGAAATTTGTGGCTCACTGCTGGAAGAATGGGCGGATACCAAGCCGTTCTTCTCTACAATCCCAGTGTCTTCCTCAAAACTGGAAGTTAAATCCTCTCTCCCTTTTTCCGGAGCCTGACTCGGCTGCACTGATACATGACTGTGCTGAGATAATTGATGAAGTTTATTCTAGCAGAATTGGTTTACAGGACCATCTCTAGAAGAAGCAGACTGGACTCTATATGCGGATGGAAGCAGTTATATGGACAAAGGAAAAAGAAAGGCTGGGTATGCAGTTGTGACTCTTGAAGAAAGAGTGGAGGCCAAGGCTCGCTGCCAGGAACCTCTGCTCAGAAAGCTGAACTGATTGCGTTGACGAGGGCACTGGAACTGCTGCGCGAGAAGAGAGTGAATGTGGATATCGACTCCAGGTACGCTTTCCTAATTTTGCAATCACATGGTTCCATCTGGAAGGAAAAAGAACTGTTAACCTCCAATGAAAAGGAGATTAAGCATGCAGCAGAAATTTTTAAATTATTAGAAGCTGTTCAGGTACCTTTACAGGTGGCAGTTATGCACTGCCCTGGGCATCAGAAAGAGGATACCAGAGTGGCTAGAGGAAACAGTCTGGCTGATCGAGCAGCGAAAGAGGCTGCTAAGGGAATGTTTACAATGCCTTTGGTACCTGTTCTAGACTTGTTACAACCTGAGCCTGAGTATTTGAGTGCAAACTTAGAGGAAGCTGAGAGCTGGGATTTTGATGAAGAAGGTGCTGAGAGTGGGTGGAGGAAGAATAAGAAAGGAGCTATATTGCTTCCTGAGCGTTTAGTACAGCCAGTCAGGAAGCATTTGCATGAGGCCACTCACTATGTAAAGGACACATTAGCCACGTATATTAAACTGTGGCTCACAAGTCCTGGAATTTCTAAAGCCATATGTATATTAATCGCTAGATGTATTGTGTGCCAGAAGAACACCACCAAGATGGGTCCCCATCAGAAGAAAGGAGGGAAACAGTAATACCAAGGATAGGGCCCATTTGAGGACCGGCACACAGACTTTACCCAGATGCCGAGGGTCTGACGGTGGAAATATTTGCTAGTCTTTGTTGACACTTTTTCAGGGTGGGTGGAAGCCTATCCCGGCAGAACAGAGAAATCCTCAGAGGTAGTGAAAGCCCTACTGAAGGAAGTAATTCCTGGCTTTGTCCTACTCAGTAGCATCCAGAGCAATCATGGACCTGCTTTTGTTTCAGAAATTACACAGCAGGTTAGTGAATTTTTAGGAATCAAGTGGAGACTCCACACGGCATGGAGACCTCAGGCCTCTGGCAAGGTAGGGAAGATGAAACACACCTTGAAGAAAAATATAGCCAAGCTGCGTCAAGAAACTCGTCTCCATTGGGATCGAGCTTTACCTATCGCCCTGTTCAGGAAAAGGGTGGCTCCTCAAAATGGTATCCAACTGAGTCCTTATGAAATTGTGTATGTGCGACCATTTCACCAGCTGTGATGTGGGTGAGAGATGTGTGTATAGATCAAGAACTGAAGGTAGAGAAATATGTGTAACGTTTAAGATAGACCTTAGCTGTAATGAGTGACCTTCCTTGTGTTAGAGACGTCTCCCCCACAGGTTCGCTACGTTCCTTTGAGTCTGGAGACAAGGGGCTACTCAAGACCTGGAAGACAGGACCTCCAGAGAGCCAACCAGGAGAAAAGTGGACTGGACCTTGGGACGTACTCCCCACCACCCGCACCGCGGTGAAGCTGGCAGAAACGAAACCTTGGTTTCATCACACCCGAGTAAAGAAAGCACCAGAGAACAATGGACCAGTGAAACTCAAGAAGACCTGAAAACCATCTTTCGAAAACCGTGACTTCCATTCTTTTCATTAGTTTTTGTTTAACCCCATGTTATGCAGAAAATATTTGAAAATGAGATGAAAATATTTGGGTATATTTAGCAAAATGTTCGGAACATCTCTGAATTTTGTCTTGCAGGAGGAACTTAGGTTGAACAAACTTTCACTTCATGTCTTGTAGGTGTTTGTACTCCCCTGGAAAGCCTTTGAAATTATACTTTGTTTAAGCCTATCAATAAGAAAATAATCTACTCCGATATTTATAACTAGAGACCTGTGGTAACTGTAGCCCTAGCTGGAGAAGGTGCAATTTTTGTCACCTGTGCTAAAAACTGTTTTGTGCTTTATCATAGCTTGTTGTTATATACCATGTGCCTCCTTATGCAGATCTGCAATTAAATGTATTCCTAAGCCCCTACCAAATAACCTAATGCTAAGATACATGCTCACCAGCAAAATGAGTACTTCCATATGGAACCGATCTCATAGAAATAAGATAGTTTCTATGATGGGGGAATTCATGAGTTGGAAAATTTCAGTTCCAGGTAATAGTTAATACGCTTCGTAGTCAATGCATGTGAAAAGCTCTTGATTTAGAGCTGAAGGAACAACCCACGCTGGCTCCAGGAGACCACAGGCAAGTCAACCTGTGTGCTCCAGAAGAGACCATAAGCAATCAAGATGGTATCTGAGTCGTAGTGTTCCAGGGAGAGACATCCCGTCACCCAGGACACTGATAAAGAAAATCACCCAGGACACAGGACCCAGGACCCAGATAAAAACTCACCCGTCAGTGGATGAAAGAGTGTTAGGGAAATTGCCGGGCTGCCACTTTTATCTGATTAACCTCTTTCCTGAAGTCCAAATCCCTTACCTACACTTTTTTTTCCTTGAATTCCAAACCCCTTACCCACACTTTTTCCTCCTTATAAAAAGGCTGGCTTGAAAGGAAATGGAAGATGGTCTGTTAGGGTACAAACCCACCATCCTCTCAGGTCACCGGCCATCTGAATAAAGTGCCCGTAAAGATTCAATCCCTGTCTCTGCTTATTGGGTCTGATAGTGACAGGCAGCATGGATGTCGACTTTCTGGTTTCAATTCCAGAGTCCAAAGATAGTGTTTGAAAAGTCATCAGCCAACAAATCAGCGCTGGGTAGCAGGCTGACCTCAGTCCTGAAGGCGTATCTGCTCCCGAAGGCTGTGAATACGCTAGTGAACAGCTCGCTTCTGCCGAGACCCCCTTCAGTGTGAATATCGGTCATTCCCTTCATTCTTGGGCGGTAAAGAGGGAAGAAACCACAATGCCAGCTCATTACCCTCTGGACCAGGAGGGAGGGCAAGAAGTTCTGATCCATTAGAGCTTCCTGGAAGCAGATGAGAAAGCTGGGTGGGAGGGTAGAAACAATAGGAGACAATGATTCTCTGTGTCCTCATCACCAGAAGCTACAAGAGGGCAAAGAGGCCGGGTGGCCACCAGCGAAGTTCCAAACGGGGTCTTCCAGAGAGGCCCCAGGAACCAGTGTCCTCCCTGTGTAGCCTTGGTCAGGATCAAAGTGCTCATTGTTGTGACTGCTTAACTGTGACGCTCAGATAAAGCCTCTGGGGACTCTCCCCACCCACCCACCCTCTGAATAATTCACTTGGTCAACCCATATTTACTCTGGAAATTTAATCATCATCTCTGATGATAATGGAATTGAAAAATAAATTGAGTGTCAAGTACTACATTAGGGGAGATGATCAAGTGAAGCAGGGACCAAATGCCCGACCTCTGGGTTGGGCTCTTTTACGGGCCTGAGAAATGACAAGTTTCTGTTTCCATAATGGCAGGATCAGGAAGCAGGAAGTCGGGGCAGGGAAAGCTGGGGGCGGCGGTGTGCTGGAGCCGGCTCAGACCAGCGCCCGGAGCTGATGTCATGTTTTCGGGGATTCTGTCAGTCATTAAACACAGCCACAATTAAAAATTCAATGATGTAATCTTACAGTGAAAAAATTACATTAACAACAAAGCCAATAAACATTCAACACTCATCAAATCCTCATTACTTTATAATGTTTTACTATTGTGTATGTTTCTGAGATTGTTCACACTGTGTACGGTGGAAATACTGTATGAGGTGTGTTGTTCCACGTCCCTTCCATAGTTTGCACTTAATATGGTAGTTTGAAACTGACCATGCCCAGGCTGCTATGGCTCCGTGGACTGAGTGCTGGCCTGTGAAATAAAAAGTCACTGGTTCAATTCCTGGTCAGGGCACATGCCTGGATTGTGGGCCAGGTCCCTAGTTGGTGGGGGGAGGGGGCATGTGAGAGGCAATTGTTCTTTGTATCTCTCACGCATCAGTGTTTTGCTCCCTTTCTTTCTCCCTCCCTTCCCCTCTCTTGAAAAATAAATAAATAAAATATTTTAAAAAGAAACGGACCATAGTGACAGTATTTACACCACAGAGATTGGCAAGTACCACAAATGGGCATCAGTTCAGAAGACAGAAATCAAAAAAGTAATTTGAAGTGAGAAAATTCAATATAATTAAGTATTAACTAGTAAAAGATGAATGGACTACTAAAAAGAGTAAAACAAAATTTAAAGAATACAGAAACATAAAATGTGGGGAAGAGTGGCCACTACCTCTAGGACTCATGAAGTGTGCTCAGGGAAGGAATGATCTTGGGAGTGAGCCACATTGTTCAGGGCCAGGTTTCAAACATTGTTGAAAATGGTATAACTGTGGTCCAGTGGATAAAGAAGAAGTTCACTGGGGAACCTGGGCTAGAAATGGTCTATAGTCAGTGAGCCAAAGCTATTAAGTAGGAAGCTCCCCACTGGGTGATAACAGAACTCACAGAAAGGTGAGAGGCATAGGGTCACTCCTGTGCCAGCGACAGTCATGCCACAGGAGCAAGAAGAAAAGAAAATCAGAACCTGCCTGAGAAATCTCATCTTTTTTCTCAAATTTTTATTATAATAAAATACACAACATACAATATACCATCTCAGACAGCTTAGTGTACAGTGCAGTGGCGTTACATACATTCATATTACTGGGCAACCATCACCACCATCCAGTTCTGCAGCTCTTTTCATCCTGTAAAACTGCTACCCATCAAACAATAGCTCTTCATTTCTCCCTCCTTTCAGCCTCTGGCAACCACTATGTTGCCTCTGTCTCTATGAATGTGACAAGTCAGAGTACTCATATATAAGTGTAATCTTGTTGTGTCTGGCTTATGTCACTTAGCATAATGTCCTCAAGATCTATTCACACTGGAGCGTGTGTCAGAACTTCCCTCCTTTTTAAGGCTGAATAATATTCCACTGCATATTGTACCGCACTTTCTTTGGCCTTTCATGCATTAATGAGTTGCTTCCATGTTTTAACTATCGTGAAAATATTGCTCTGAACGTGAGTATACAATGATTTCTTTGGGACTCCAATTTCAATTCTTTTGGGGATCTACCCAGAAGTGAAATCGCTGGATCATATAGTAATTCTATTTTTTTATTTTTTGAGGAAATATCATATTGTTTTCTTTATCAGCTGCATCATTTTACATTCCCACAAATGGTGCACAGGGCTTTAATTTCTCCACATTCCCACTAACACTTGTAAAGTTCTGGGTTTTGGTTTTTTTATAGTAGCCATCCTAAGGGGTGTGAGGTAGTACCTCATTGCAGTTTTGATTTGCATTTCCCTAATGATTAGTGATGACGTTGAGTATTTTTCATTTGTTATTGGTCCTTTGTATGTCTTCTATAGAGAAATGCCTATTCCAGTCCTTTGCCCATTTTTAAATTGGGTTTTTTGCTGTTGTTGGGTTTTAGAAGTTTTCTGTGTATTCTGGGTATTAATTAATTATCAAATTTTGTCCAATTTTTTCTGTATCAATTGAGATGATCATTTTCCCCTTCATTCTGTTGATGTGGTGCATTATGTTGATCAATTTTTAGGTGTTGAACTATCCTTGCATCCCACGAATAAATCTCACTTGGTCATGCTGTATAATCCTTTTAATATACTACCGAGTTTGGTTTGCTAGTATTTTGTTGACGATTTTTGCATCAATATTTATTAGTGATATTGGTTTGTAGTTTTCTTATAATATGTTTATAAGGTAATGCTGGTCTCACAGAATGACTTAGGAAGTGTTCCCTCTTTTTCAACTTTTTGGAGAAGTTTGAAAGGATTGATACTAGTTTTTCTTTAAATGTTTGGTAGAATTCACCAGTGAAACCATCAGGTCCACAACAGTTCTTTTTGGGTGGAGAGTTTTTAAAAGTACTGTTTCAATCTCCTTACTAGTTATAGGTCTATTTAGGTTTTCTCTTTCTTCATGATTTAGGTTTGGTAGGCTTTGCGTTTCTAGAAATCTGTCCATTTAACCTTACTTAACCAATTTGTTGGTAAGCAGTTGTTCATGTTACCCTCTTATACTCTTTTTTTTATATATGTAGAATCAGTAGTAATGTTACCATTTTTATATTTTTTTAGTAATTTGAGTCATCTCTCTTTTTTGCTTAGTCCATCTAGTTAAAGGCTTGTCAACTTTTGCTGATCTTTTCAAAGAACCAGACTTTGTTTGCATTGATGTTCTCTATTTGTTTTTTCTATTACTTATGGTGTCTGACTTACCTCTATTCTAATCTTAATTATTTTCTTCCTTCTACGAGCTCTGGTTTATTTCGTTCTTTTTTCTAGTTCTTTCGGTTGGAAATTTAGGGGTTTTTATTTGAGATTTTTCTTATTTTTTTAATGGAAAAACTTATAGTTACAAATTTCCCCCTTAGCTCCATTTTCACTAAGTCCCATAAGTTTTGGTATATTGTGTTTTTGTTTTCTTTCATCTCTAAGTATTTTCTAATTTTCCTTGTGATTTTTCTCTGACCCATTGGTCATTTAACAGTGTACTGTTTAATTTCCACAAATTTATGAATTTTCCAGTTTTACCTCTATTATTGATTTCTAAATTCATTCCATTGAAGTTGCAGAAGATACTTTGTATATCTGTCCTTTAAATTTTATTGAGACTTAATTTGTGACCTAACATATAGTCTATTCTAGAAAATGTCCCATGTACAATCGAGAAGAATGTAGGGGTTTTTTTGTTTGTTTTTGTCTTGTTTTGTTTTGCTTATTGTTGTTGTTGTTTTCTGAGTAGAGTGTACCATTATATCTGTTAGATACAGGTGATATTTTGTATTAAGGTCTCTATTTCCTCAGCTTCTGTCAAGTTATTCTATCCTTTACTGAGTGGGGTATTGAATTCCCAACTACTATTGTAGAACTATTTCTCACTTCAATTCTATCATTTTTGCTTCACATACAGTAAGTCCTCACTTAATGTCATTGATAAGCTCTTGGAAAATGTGTCTTCAAGTGTAACGATGTATAATGAAACTAATTTTACCATAAGCTAATTGACATACACAAGAGTTAAGTTCCTATGGCACATTTCTGGTCACAAAAACATCGCTAAACTTCTAAATAAAGACCCCAAACACTTGTAATATTAAACGTTAAAGTAAATGTGACATATACATACATTTCGGAAAGATTAACCAAAACAAGTAAAATCCTTACTTTTTGCCTCACTTAATCCAGTTCAGGACAGTAGGTGGTCAGAGCCTGTCCTTATAGCTCGACGTGAAAGGAAGAGCCAACCTGGACAGGATGCCACATCCCATCGCCAGGTGCGCACGCACACGTACCCCACAGTCACTCACACTGGAGCAAGTTAGACGTGACGTGTTTGGGATGCGGGAGTAAATGAAGGACCTGGAGAAAACCCACGCAGACGTGGGGAGAATGTGCAAAGTCCCTACAGACGGTGGCCCCAGCCAGCAATCGGCTGTTTTACCTCGTCGATATTATAATGACATGATGTTGAACAAAACGATGCTATTCAAGGGCCTGCTGTATTTCGACAGCCTGTCATTAGATGCATATGCGTTTGTAATTGTGCCTTCTTGCTCTATGGAGCCTTTTATTAATATGCAATGTTCTTCTTTGCCTCTTGTAAGCTTTTTAGATTTAAAGTCTATTTTGTCTGATATAAGTATACCCATCCCTGCTCCCTTTTGCTTGCTACTTGCATTATCTTTTTCCATCCTTTTCACTTTTCAATCCATCCTCTTTTGCAGCCTCGCAGCATCTCTCCTGCATCCCCTGCTGACAAGATCTGACGTTACAGCAGTTGGCATAGAAATATTTGCAGGATTTAATATCACAATGCAGGGCAAAGAAGAGTGAAATACGAGCAAAGAGGCAATAAATCGACAATGGGTATAGTCCCCTAATTTTAAGAGCATTAATAGAGAGGTCTTTTCTTAAAAAACTGAGTTCTGGAAATGGGCAAAAGTCCAAGCAAGACCTCATCTGTTGCCAGAATCCACACGATAAAAATAAAACATTGATAGTAAATACATCAGCTCCCAGGCAGGCGCTGTGCGTAATGCATCGCATATCCTGTTCCACTTAATCCTCCCAATAGTCCAATGAGGGAGCCAGCATTATTTCCCCCATTTTGCAAAGCAGGAAAGGGTAGGCGAGAGAGGCAAAATAGTTTGTTCCAAAAAACACAGCAGTTGTCATTCAGACACAGGTGGTCCTGATACAATTATGCCCTCCAGCAAGTAGCATCTAATTACTACCCATGCACCTGTAAGGATGGCGAGCTTGTCACCTCTCGAGGTAGCCCCCACCGTTTCCGGACGTCTCTGACTATTGAAACCCTCTTCCTTCAGCCCACCTTGAGGGCATGAACTCCTTCCACGTGAAAGCCCTTTTCGTATTTCGAGATATTTCTTTGGTCTGTATAGGACTATTCCTTCTCCATGTTCAACAGCCCTTCTCCCCTGAGCATCCTGCATCCTACATCCTACTCTTCTGACCAAGCTCAGGTTTTCTCTCCCCTTTTGCACTGGGGTACGAAGGTGGGTGCAGTTCTCCATGGATGGTCTTCCCAAGGCAGGGCCCCACAGCCTGCCTCTGTCTCCCTAGGATGTAGTATGCAAGTCAGATCATTTCTCTGAGCCTTGGTTTTCCTCTTCTGGCACCAAAATATATGTCTAACTGGGTTTCTGTGGGCATTCCATAAAATAGGGTATGAGAAAGTGCCTAGCACAGTGTTTGACTCCATTAAGAATGGGAGAAATGAGGTCCAGTCCAGTGACATACGGAGAAAACCTGAGAACTGTTATTCCCAGTCCTAGTGTGTGGCAGAGCCAGAACGAGAACTAGAACCTAGGCTTCCTGATACCCAAGTCTGATCTCTGCTCGCATTTTAGCGGCAAGACCCAGTTTTCCTCCTCTTGGAGTCAACACGGATCACATCACGTGAGTGGGGGTGGCCAGGTGCCCCTTCGCAAAGATCAAAGATACTGGAATTGATCAGGGTAACACTCACAGAGATCCGTTGTGCCAGGATCAGCCCTTTTCCCTCCACCATTTTTCTCCTCTCCCTTCCTCTCTCTTTGATGATTTCACATCCTACAAAAGCTGAGCACGTTTGCAGAGAGCTCCTAATGGCTGGTGGGGTCCCTTGGAGGACTATTGTACATTCTCTATAATGGCATTCATTAGTCTGTCTGACATCAATACAGTTCTCAGGTTAATATGTTTAATTTAATGAGGCATTTATTTTCAGTTAGAAAACTCCTGAAGAAGCATGTTTTCTCCTGATGAGTTCAGCTGATGAATAGATTAATGCTAGCCTTGAAATAGTTGATTAAGAAAATGACTAACCAACTTCTTCCTCAGATATAAGCTGCGCATAAATTAACTTATGCTAAGCTGCCTGTTTCTTTAGGGGCAGAAAACCCTCCCTTGGCTCTGTGACTTGTTCTCCATGTGCTCGTTTCTCCTCCCTCTCCCACAATCCACACTCCAAAACCCAAGGCTATAAAAAGGCCAAGGTCCAGTGTGTGAGGAGGGGAGGGAAGAATGTCCACACTGAGCACGAAAGAGAAGCTCTCGTGTGGTGGTAGAGGCTGCAAAGACATGCTCATGTAGCTGGGAGTCAGGCTGGCCTGCCTGTGTCATTTAACAGCTTTGTGGGGTTCAGCCTTATCGCATCAGTATCCCGCGTGTAGCGGGCACTCTGTTAAACAAGTGAAGGAGGTGCCCAACAGCACATGGTGGCTTTTATTGTTATTTAGAGAATCACAGGATCTTAAGAGAGAAAAGATGCCACACATCCTCAACGCACTTAGTCAGTGAGCCTGAGCACGTGACTCCTCATGAAACCTTGGGATGTCTCCCCTGTCAGGGAAGCAGCTCCCAGGTTCAGAGACTGTTCCAGGTGGAAAGACTTTCACAATTGCTCCACGTGACTTCTTAAATTCCACACGACAGTGTTGTATTTGTTCAATCTGTTGTTTCTTTTTTTCTTCTTTTTACATTTTCCTTTGAGTAACTTGATCATTTATTATTATTCCATTTTATCTCATCTATGAACTTATTATTTATACCTCTTAGTATAGTTTCAGCGGCTTCCCTAAGATATGCAATATGCATATCTTAATTAATCTGCCTCTTTATTTCTTTGCATAGATCCAAGATTCTGTTTGATATCGTATTCCTTCTGTTTAAAAACTTCCTTTAACATTTCTTACAGTAATCAGCTGACAATGAATTTCCTCGATTTCTGTTTGTTTGAGAAAGTTTTCACTTCTTCATTTTTGAAACATGGTTCTTCTGGTATAGAATTCTGGGTTGGCAGCTTGTTGAGGTTGTTTTTGTTGTTTTTTGTTTTTTTACCACTTCGAAAATATCACTCCATTATCTTCTGGTTTGCGTGGGTTCTGATGAGAAGTCTGGTTTGGGTCTTTTCTGTTTCTCTCTGTGTAACATCTTTTCCTTTCTCTGTCTGCCTTCAAGATGTTTCCCTGCCTTTTTACCTCGAGCAGTTTGAATACGATGTGCCTAGGGGTGTGTCAGGGGACATTTATTCCCCTTCATCATGTCTGAGCTTCCTGGATGTGTACTTTTTGTCTATCATTAGTTTTGCGAAATTCTTGGTGATTATTTCTTCAAATGTTTTGCTGTTTCACTCTCTTCTGCTACAGTTCTAATCACACATCTATGAGGCTTGATATTGTACCACTGGGTTATTTTTTTTTTTGGCTTTTTTATTGTTTCTCTCCTCTCCCTCTCTCTCCTCCTTCTCCTCCTCCCTGTGTTTCAGTTTAAATAATGTCGACCGACCTGTCTTCATATTCCCTGATCCTTTCCTCAGCTCTTTCAAGTCTGCCGAGGAGCCTGTGAGAGCCATTCTTCATCTCTGTTACTATATTCTTCACTTCAAGCACTTCCATTTGATTTTTTCTTACAGTTTCTATTGCTCTGTTGAAATTACCCTTCCACTCTTGCGTGATGTCCTCTCACATATTAATCATAGCAGTTAAAAACTCCTTGTCAGACATCTTCGTCATCTGTGTCGTGTCTGAGACTGGCTCTGAGGATAGCCTCGTATCTTACACGTCCCATAATATTTTTGTCAAAAGCCAAACTTCTTAGCTCAGAGAGTAGAGACTAAGGAAAATTGTTTTTGTGCCTGGAAATGAGCACACCTTTCCTTCTGCTAGACCTTTAGTGATGAGATTTGCGTTAATCCAGGCTGGGTTTGAGATTCGTTGTTGCTATGGTTACCCTCAGTGCACTGCAGGCTTCAAACTCCTTGTGTTTAGGATAGAGAATGGTTTTCCAGGGCCACATCTGTTAGAAGCTGGGCCTTAGGCCTTCTCTTTGCGTGGGCCTCAGAGGGGGTCTCTTTACACCCTACTTCCGGCTCCTGCTCCTCTCCTAGCATCTCTCTGGTCTTACCAGCAATGCAAACAGGTCTTACCAGCTCTCTTAGCTTGATGGCCCCGATGCTGGGGGGGTGTTTTCTGTCCTGGTTGAGCCTCAGTCATAGGCCCTGCTTCTCTGCGTGTCAGGGTGAGGCTTTCTCAGTTCTCCTCCCCTCCTTCCCCCTCTATGGTTCTGGCCCAGGGGGTATTCTATCTCCTCCCCCAGGAAGAGGGATTCCCCTCCTCCCTTCCCCCAGCTGAACCGGGTTTTCGCCATTGCCTTAAAAGCGGGTGTCCTTCTTCTGTTTTCCACTTAGTCTGAGGCTTTTGTTTCATAGGAGAAAGAGGGGGAAAAGGTCTGGGCGGGATTTTTGGCAACTCCCCCATGTCTGAGCCACGGTGGATGCTCGCTTAGGACTCTTTCTCACCTTTTCTGTGGGCATGTCAGGGGTTCCAGGGAAAGGCAGCCAATCAGTACAGAGGCCCCAAAGTTAGTGGACTTCACGCTGCCCAGAAGGCCTCCATCGGCGTTCTCCCACGCAACTCTCCCTACCGTGCTTCGACCGCACCTACCCCGGTCACAGAGTGCCTCTGTCTCCTTCCTCCTTGCAGGTGTCTGTCTCTGCACAGATTTAGGGTTAGTTTGCTCCTTGACCTCAGCTCCTCGATGGGTTTGGAAAAAAAAGTCATGAATTGGAGTTCACCTAGCTCTCTTCCATTTAAGGGTGTGCGCGTGTCTTTCCGGGTTGAGAGAGTCTGTAACTTCAGATGCGGAGCCTCATCTTTTTATCGTGAGCAACCACTGGTTGTTCAAGTCCCACCTCTGAGTCATCTGGATTCCTGCTACAGTGACCAGGTGTCTCAAGCCTCCTCCTCAGCAGGTGTCCCATAGAGGGACCCACAGCAGGAGGCCTGGGTGCAAGTCCCAATTCTGGCCCAGTGACCTCGGACAATTTCCTGCCCAACCTGGACCTCAGTTTTCCAGAACCTCTTACAACTGGACATTCTTCTGTGTTTAAGGCTGCAGTGTGCTCTCACCCACCTGGAAGCAAACGCACTGAATTCATTCAAAGAACTTCCCAGAGGCCCCACTGTGTACAGGCCCTGTCACTGGTCCTGGGCATGAAAGGGTGGATGAGGCCCTGTTGATCCCAAAGTCTGGCACTCTCAGCCCCATGGGGAGGGGAGCCACAGAGAGTAATGACCACAACATGGTAGGCAAAAGGTCAGGGCAAGGTCAGCACTGCAGGACCCAGGACTTGGCCCTGGAAAGGAGCAGGTCTGCCTCGGGCCAACTGGTAGTGTTCGGGTTCTTGACTTTGTGCAGGAAAGATTTCATAACATGAGGCCAGATGACTTTGAGAAGACATTTATCAAAGCTGAGGAAAGTGAAACGAGGAAGGGCCTAGGACAGAAAGGCAACAGGAGAGAGCCCAGGCGGGGTGGCTTTGGCTCCCTAGGGAAGTCACAGGAAAGAAGTGAGCCAAGGCGGCGCTGCTGTCAGCTCACTGGGAAGCCAGAGGAAAGGGGGCCTTGGGGACAGGTTCAGGGGTTAGCCTGAGATGAGCTGTCACTGTCCATTGCTACCCTGGCAGCAAGTCTCATGGGGACTCAGAGTTTAGGAGAGAAAAATAAAGATGCAGACCTGAAAGGGAAGAAAGGCACGAGTGTGCTCCGGAGAGAGCCCATGCTGGGTCCTTGTCATGAAGGCTCTTACCTGTTTTCCAAAGGCAGGAATTTTAGGGGCGGAGCCAGGGAAGGATCTCAATAGAATATTCATCAGCTTTATGCTGAAGTGCCAAAATGAGATTTATTCCCCCGATTTCATCCATCCTTCGGCGTGGCTGGCACAAATGGCACTAATTGGATTTCTGCTACCCATTTCCCTGAGTAGGATGATTTAAGCTATTTAGCCTTTGGGGAGGAAAAATATAAACCATTTACTCTCAAGTGTCCTTGGTTAGGGAAGATAGGATTTTGTGATTTACTAGATGGCTGTAAATTGCTTGGCCATTTAACTGTCTCAGTTTTTCATTTCCACTTGCCCTGACTTACTAACCTGTCTCAGACTGTCCATTTGGGGGTTCAGGGGAGCTCCCTGGGGTTGGGCACACCTTCGCTGTGGCCTCAACACCCGCTCCACAGCTTACCACCTGCACAGCCATGGGCAAGTCATCTCTTTCCAGGACCTGTTCCCTGGTCTGTCAAATGCAGATTTCAGCTCACATGCCACCTCCTCCAGGAAGCTTTCCTGGGCCTTATCCTAGAATAGTCACAACAGTCGCTTTCTTCATAGCACCTATCACTGTTAGAGGTTATATTATATATTTATTTATACATGGTTCTTGTCTATATTCCCCGGATCCATGCACCACAAATTTGAATCTTTTGTTCATTCATATAATAAGTATTTATATGTTCATCAATGTCTTAGGATCTTGGTATTTAGCAATGAACAAAAAGACCAAAGGCAGCCAATAAAAAAGGTAAAAAAATAAAGTATATAAAAGGCATCACATAGTGGTAAATGAAAGAAGTGAATGAGAAAGGGGAAGTGAGAAGTGGGTTCAGGGAGTCGGGTGCAATTTTATATGGGCGGTCAGGAAGATCCTTACTGGGAAGGACTCATTGACACAAACCCGATGGGCGTAAGACCGTGAGCCAGGAGCGGGCCCGGGGAGAGCTCCCCAGGCCGCGGGAACCGCAGGGCAGAGGTAGGAGCGTGCCTGGCGCACTCGGGGGTCGGCGAGGGGTAACTGAGGCAGCGCGCAGGGGTGTTAGGGCAGGAGAGGCCACAGGGTCCTGGGGGCCCTGGAGGACTCTGGCCCTACCTGAGAAGGGTGGGGGCCATGGAGGGTGTGAGCAGAGGAGGGACGTGCTTGCCCCAGCCTTTTTAAAGCCTCTCTCCTGGTGCTCAATGGAGACGAGACCGCAGGGGGCAAGAGTGGAGTCTGGTAGGCTGTTGGCCAGACTACACAGGGCTGTGGGTGACGGCGGACCTAATCGGAATAAAGCATGAGGGTTCGAGATGAGGAATTTTAAAAACGCCAGCACAGCACCTGGCACACAGTAGGCCCTCAGGACACGGCAGCTGTGATGGTCAGTACATATATGGAAGGTGTAGCAAAATCCTAAATGAAGCCTCTCAGCTGCCTGTCCTCACCTGAATTCCATCTCTCCCCCTGGGACTGAAAAGACAAACTTCAGGCTACACCGAGAAACTGCAGGGAGAAAGTCTCTTGCATTGAAGAAAGACAAGAGGGCAAGATTGTATAAGTGATGAAACGCTAACATTTTACATATTCGACACAAGCTTAAATTACACACATTCAGATATTTAAGGAGAAGGTAACCTTTAAAAATGATTTTTTTCTTGGTAAAAAAACATACAGTATATGAAAGGTTGGGAGGCAAAATATGTGTTTGGTAGCTTGAATTTTCCCAAATCAAACCCATTCTTTTTGAAATATATTCTTTTGATGATTCTTTTAACTTGATGTAATACTACGTTCGCACAGGGGACAGGTCACACGTTTTCTTTTGGCATGAAACTGACAGCCACATTAGGTTATTAAAAATGTGCTTTTTGAGCAACGGAGGTAATCCTAAGAAGCAAACAAACAAAGCAGCCCCCGGGGCAAATTACCTCCAGCTATGGAAAGCCGAGTTCCACGCCTTCCACGCCTGTTAGCTTTTGATCGCGGTGAGAGGAACAGCCAGGAGCCCCCACCGGCAAGCACGTGGGAGACCCCAGGGAGCTGAGACCCAGATGGGTGAAGCAAGGACACAGTGCTGGGCCTCCTGGGTGGGGCTCCCTTTGTTCCTCCCTTATGCCTCAGTTTCCCCAATTGTATTAGTCCTTCTCTACGGTCTCTTTCCAGTTTAAAAATTTTAATTTGTCATAATTGAAGGACAAAAATGAGGGAGCAGTGGAGGGAAGTGTAGTCCTGGTGAGTCTGGAATTGTTTAAGGGACAAAAGTGAGGAGAGGTATCGTCCTGTCTTTCCTACAGTCAGAGTGACAATGACTACGGGACTGTAAATGAAAGGCAGAGTTTGCTAAACACCTTCACACTCACTGTTGCATTTACTCCGCCCCACAACCCTAGCAGGTGGACCTTATCACCATCAATTCATAAATTCGAAGCCGGAGACCCAGAGAGGCAGCGGGGCCCGCCCGATCGCCTGCCAGAGCTGGGGCTGTCACTGTGTTGCTTTCATTTCACACGTTCTCCAGGTGCCCGAGTGGTGAGTCCTTGAAACAGGAGAAAAGGGAGGTGAGGTTGGTCTGCTTCTGTCTGAGCTGTCTCCAAATGCTGAGGGTGAGAGTGACTGACGAGTGGGCTTGCAGAGAGCTGGCACCTCTCTCCTGGGGGCCAATCACAGAGACCCTTCCTAGGGAGAACATGGAGTTGTCCCATGGGTCACCTGATGGCTTCATACCTGGTGAGACGGTTGGAGAAAGCTGCTCGGACCTGAGACCAGGAGGAAGCTTCTCGCTCTCGCCTCTGGGTCTTGGCAGGGCTGACACCCGGGCAGTCTACAGTCAGGAGGGTCGCTGAACGCATCCCCCCAATACTGGGAGCAGGGGCCCTGACCGAGGGGCCGGATCTGCCTAGAGAAGGTGGACCCTTGTCCACGTGCCAGGAAGGTACACAAGGCACACACAGCCTCAGGGTCACTTTGGTGTTTGTCTCTACAAGACTTCCTTCCCGTGATGACCCATTTCAGCCTGATCCCTTCATTGCAAACTCAGTGGCACCCACACGGTAGGTGTGCAGTGGGATCTGAAGCATCTTAGCCAGGCAAGGAAGTTCACCGTGGCCATTTTAGAAGCCCCCAACCAGTTTCAAAATGAAACCCATTGTTGACAATTGATGGCTCAGACTTCACTGTTTCCCGCTCCCACCTGTGCAGGGTAGGAGGCTGCTGAGAGGTGGGAAGTGGCAGGAAAAATGGCTTCTGCTGACCACAGCCCCCTGGAGAGGGCGGCAAAGCTGAGACTCCCCCGGGGTCTCCCTGCTGCAAACACTGGGCTCTTGCAACCCGTTCTCTGCATTTCTGTCAGACCTCTCCTGCATGGACTGTCGTCATCTCAAACTCACGTGTCCAAACTCAACATGTTCAAACCTTAGCTCATCATCCTTCCACTCCAAACCTGCTCCTCACCTGTGTCCCCAGTCACTATGATTTATTCTACAACCTTCTCAGTCACCCAGGCTTGGAAGTTCCACATCCCCATAAAATTCAAGTCCATTTACAAAGTGCCTACTCCGTTAAGATAGGCCTTCTTACTCTCAGTTTACACACCCCACCCACAGTTCGGGCCCTACTCCTTCAGTGAAAGCCCGAATCTAAGGACCACCTCCTGGATTCCACTGAGCTGCCTATGCTCATTCTGACCTCCTATGGGGCAGGCCAGAGGGACCAGGGAATTAACATGCCCTACCCCACAACAGTCTTTAACCGGGGACCCCTGTTCCCTGGCCTCTCAGGTGGGATTGCACAGAGGCATGCTTCTGAGTCACAGAGTTTCCTCAGCATAATTAAGTCCCATCCACCCAAAGGGTGGGAAAGGTGGCCAGGTCAGATCAGGCCCAGAGGACATCACCCAGAGTGGCCCAAGGATTTGTCTTCAGAACAGGAAGACAGGACAGAGGCTGAAAAGAGCCAGCAGCCGGAGGCCCATACTTAAGTCCTCCAGAGGACCCAGGACTGGGAGGGAGAACTGAGGTCAGTCAAAGGGGCTTGATACAGACAAGGGTAAGCCAAGGTCACGGGGAGGACAAGTGACTTGGGAGGAATTTGGTAGGCGAAGGTGGATCCCCCACACAGAAACAGTCACTTTCAAAAATTGTCAGTATCACTAAAGCTGAATTTGTGTATAACCTTTAACCCAGCAACTCCACTCCTGGGTCTACGCCCGCAAGGATACATAGAAGAATGTTTATAACAACATTAGTCACAATAGCTAAACGGGAGAGTACCCACATCCCATGGAGAGGTGATGGATAAATAAACAGTTGCATTTTCGCACAAGAGAACATAGCCATGAATAAGAACAAACAATGCACAGTTTAATGCAACAACAAGGATAAATCTCAGAAATGCCCACAAAGGGGGCCGCACATGTGACAGCACAGGCAGTATGAGTCCATTTGCTTGAAGTTCTAGGATAGCACAGGTGACCCACAATGTGAGAAGTCAGGATGGTGGTTGCTCTCAGAGGGGCAGTGACAGGGAGGCACCCAGAGGGGCCCTGGGTGGCCAGCCCAGTTGTTTGCACAAATTCTCCAGCTGTGGGATTTGTGTGCCTTCCCTGTGACAGACCATGTTATTTATGCTGCCATGAAGTCAGTTTACATAAAGAGCCCCTGGGACTTGGTTGTTCCAGTGGGACAGCTGTGGGATCACATCGGACCCAACACCCCAACAGAGAGCCAGGCTTCGGGGCAGGGCTTCAACATGTGAGTGTGGTTGTGGGGGGGACACACAAACATGCAGCCCATAACAGTGGCCATTTAAGGAACAAAAGAATCGGAGGCTTCCAATTCAGACAGACCCAGATTTGAGTCTCAGCTCAGCCACGCCCTCCTATCAGTTTCATTTCACTTTCCAAACCCCTATCTCCACATTTCTAAGGTGAGAGCAGACATCTCTCTCACAACGTCGCTGTGTGGCTTCACATCAAGATTTCTCAGTCCCAGCACTTCTGACTTTTGGGGCCAGATCGTTCTTTTTCTGGAGGCCTGCCCTGCACGTTGCAGGATGTGCAGCGGCAGACGTGGCCTTCCCGCTATATATCCAAAGCACGCCTCCCCACCCCACCTCTACTAAGTTGCCACAACCAGAAAGTTTCCAGATGATGCCAAATGTCCCCTGAGAGGCAAAAGTCAGCCCTGGTTGTGAACTACCATTTAAATTAAGGAATGTGAGTAAAACTTGGAACTTCTGGGATATCTCAAGCCTCAGAAAGGCTACTCATTATCAAGTACATGAAGGATGAAGCAGAGGCTGTCTTGGGGGAGAGGCTCCCTGCCTCTTTGTCACTTTGGAAATTCCCTTGATGGGCTGCTTGAGCCAGTTTGATAATCTCCTATTCCTCTGATAAAATAAAGCTCGACTGCTGAAAGCTTTATCACCAAAGGAAAGAAAGAAAAGCCACTCACACTGCAAGGTCTACAAAGTCCTCGTCTTGCACGAGATCCCTTTTTGCCAAGAGGTGAAAAGCGGCCACTCCCCTCCTGTGTCTCCCTGAACTGAGGACAGGACAGGTGGAGTCTCATTGCATCATCCTCCCATTGTGCAGGTGAAGAAACAGAGGCTTTGAAAGGCGACATCATGTCAACATCAAGTGATGTCACTTTACTCACTTTACTAAGCACCTGCCTGGGGTGACCCAGCAGTGAACGAAGTGCCCACTCCCGTGGAGCTGGCGTGGTGCTGGGGGACACAGGTCATGAGGGTTGAAGGTGTAAAATGTGTCAGGTGGTGACATGTGTGACTGAGAAAAGCACAGCTAGGTGTCAGGTGACCTCATTTGTCCTAATGAAAGGCTGGCCTGTGTCCCACCACTACAAGTGTTCTCAGAGCTGCTTCCTGCTGGGGACACCTTGGGCACAAAAACATTCTTATGGAAATAGGAGGTTTGTGGAGTAGGACCCAAGGATACTTACTTTATTAATTAATTAAGTAATTCATTCATTCATTCATTCATTCATTCACCCACTCACTCAGTCATTCATTTACTTATTACCCAGCTCAGCTCTGGATACAAGTCACTCCCAGAGCTCACACTCCAGCCAGGGGCCTGGTGCCTACAGGTCAGCACAGGTCGGCGGGGTCAGGCCGGCTCTTGGCCTGTCTAAGCCTCGGGCTCCTTGCCTTTGCAATGCAGGTGGTAATGGCCTTTATTGACCGGTCACCCTGTGCTGGGGATGGCGCTGGGGGCCCGCACATTTCCCCTCTGCCCAGCCTCAGACCTCCCTGTGACCCGCAATGCACAGGTCAGGAAACTGAGGCCCAGAAAGGGGACGTCAGCTGCTCGGAGTCGTAGAATTGGCAAGTTGCTTCAGGGCCAGAGGACTCCCCCTGTGTCCAGGCTTGGCCACTGCCCAGCTGTGTGACCTCGGCTAGCCTCTCACCTCTGAGCCTGTTTTCTCTTCAGTAAAGTGGCAATGACAGCCGTGCCACCTCCTGGGGCTATGGTGAAGGGTGAGACAGTGTGTGGGACACACAGGGACTGTGCCTGGCACAGAGACGGTGAGGAGGATGAAGGCCCCCTCCTTCCTTCCTGCACCTGTTTCTCTTGGTAGCCCGCAAACAGAGCGTGCTCCTATGACCCTCGCACAAAACGTGCCGTTACCTTCAGTTTGCAGATGAAGAGATGGAGGTCAGAGAAGTGATGACATTGTGTCATCTCCCCAAAGTCACACACAGACGTGACGGCAGAGTCAGGATCCCACCTTCCTTCTCAGTGCTTTCACTTGTGAGGATGTTTCTGTTTGCTTTGCTTTTTTATTCTCTCTCTGTTTCTCTTGGCTCAATTCCTGCCACCCATTCATATTGATCAGGTTTTGTTTATTCCCTCTTCTCTCTCTACTGGTTTGGAAACCCCACATTCTGCTCTCTTCTTTAATTGTTTGGCCTTAAGATCATAAGAAAAGCACACTTGACTTCGCACAATCCAAAGTAAATCAATATCGCCCACTCCCGCCTCCAAAGAGCAGGAAGACCTGGAGCGTGTTTCCCCTGCTCTTCCTTTTCAGTCGGAGGGTGTGCATTCCAGCTCTGCAGTCCCGCCTCCCTTTATGCCCCTGCGTCGGCTGTGATTAATATGGCCGGTGGTGCTGTGTTTATTTAGGGTGGCCGACCCCAGATTTACCCATGTCTTCACTCACTATTATGGGTTGGATCCTCACCCTTCTCAGGTCAGTGGCCACCTCCCCCAGTGATTTTTTAATTAGTTCTTTTAGCAAGAGCCTGCAAGAATGTCTGTGCCTGGAAACGTATTTCTTTCTCTCTCACTTTGGAATGATAATTTAGCTGGGTCTTGAATTCTACGTTGTTCATTTCACATGCCACCAACCGTGTTAGCCAGGCTCCCTGGCCTCTGATGCCGCTGGAAGCCTGCTGCCTGTCTGTCATTCCCTGGTAAGGGAATCTTTCTCGTTGCTTTTTAAAAATCTTTTTTTTTCCCTTGGTGTTTTGTGTTTTCACTACAGTGTTGCCTGATCGTGGTTTTAATTTTATGTATCCTGCTTGATCCATAGACGATTTAAGGGGCGGAGTACTGGTCTGTGGGTCGAAGGAAAGAAGTTTGCTGAGTAGTAGCAGCATGTTGTTGGTGTTATTAATACTGTCTTAGTCCTTTGGGGCTGCCGCAGCGAATCCTATAGTCTGGGGGGCTTATAAACAACAGAAATTTATTTCTCACAGTTTCGGAGGCTGAGAAGTCTGTCAAGGTGTGGGCAGATTGGGTGTCTGGTGAGAACCCCTGTCCTGGTTCATAGGTGGTCATCGTCTGTCTCTGTCCTCACATGGCAGAAAGGGGAAGGGAGCTCTGGGCTGGGGGCGGGGGGGGCGGGGGGGGCGCGGGGTACGGGTCTCATATCGGCACTAATACCGCTCATGAGGGCTCCACCCTCGTGATCTAATCACTCCCCAAATGCCCCACCTCTGAATGCTGTCACATTGTGTATGTGATGGGGCTTCAACATCTGACTCTGGTGGGGAGAGACAAAAACTTTCAGCCCTACAGAAAATAAAATATTGATCATAATTAATAAGCATTATCACTAACATGTATTGAGGGTTTACTAGGTGGCAGGCACTGTTCTAAGAAGTGTATCACCTTATTTCATCCTCAAACTACCACGTAAGGAGAGTACTAGTATTTTCCCTGTTTTGCAGATGAGGAAACCGAAGCACAGGACACACGGGTTCATTAGAGAAGGGGACCAGGTGGAGGTGGGGCAGGGATCAGAGTTCACATCCCACCAGCTCTGTGGCCTTGAGCAAGTGACTCCACCTCTCTGAGCCTCAGTTTCCTTTCTGTCAAGTAAAGGAAGGGCTAGGACCCCTGCGGGACCCACATCAGGGAGGGACTGCAGAGATGAGGGTTCCCCCGACCCTTCCTGAAGCTGAAGTCGGTGCCAAGTACCTGCTCTGGCTCCAGCACATTCAGGGAGGAGGAGAGGGTGGGCCCTTAGTGAGAGAGGGGCTGGGTGAGCCCCACCCTGAGAATTTTCCCAGAAAGCCCATCCCATCCTAGCGTCACTTGTGGGGCCCAAATCCCACCTGTCGGGGAGCAGCAGACCCTCAACACCAACTCCGAAGCTGTCGGCAGAGGGGCTGAGTTCTGCAGAGGAGACCAGACTCCCCAACGCAAGGATCTTTGATTACTTTTTAATGAAAAACATGTTTGCGTCCAAGCTGAAATTATATTGTCGGCAGTTAATTATCACTTGTCAGACAAGTGTGTGCCCAGATTGTGGGTTTAATTTCCACATAGGTTTGCAAAAGCCTCGCTCCTCTCATTTGATGGGGCCTCTCTGAAAGAGACAAAGACAGTCATCGCTGGAAAGCGTGCTTTTTTTTTTTTAAATCAATTTTGAAAATAAACAGGTTTCCTTGGTATCTGAGTCAGGTCTCTTTTCAAAGAACAGAAAGATCTTCAGTGTACTTTAGGCAAAGAGAAATAAGCTGGGGTGGGGAGAAGTCCCAGGTGCAGGAATGTGTCACAGAACTCAGGGGCTTCAGGGCCTGATCAGGGCTGCCAGGTGGAGGGCCAGGAAGGGCAGGCAGGCGGCTGTCAGAGCATCTCCTGGTCTCCTGGTGCCTGTGAGACTCCAGTTGGGACCAGCTCACAGCTGAGAATCCAAAGGAGTGAGTGCAAATGGAATTTCACCGAGATGCCATCTCTCCCAGCCAATCAGCCAGTCTCAGTGCTGGCTGTGGTGCAGTGAGGAGCTCACCTCACACAACACTCAACAATCATGCCCTTTCTGGAACATTCTGGAACATGTCACTCCTTCACGAGAGCCCTGCGGGCAGTGATCAGAGCCTAGGCCTGGCCCTGGACAGGGTGGCCGGCAATGACGACCTCACCCCTCGTCAGCGGCAAGGAGCCAAGCAAGGTCCTGGGCCAGGCCACTGTGTTACTAGAACCCACTTCTAGGGCTGCTGTGAGAAGTAAGGGGAGCGCACCTCGTTTAGGCCACGGCCTACACGTGGAACGTAGCCCGCACAAGGCACTTGCGTCTTCAGCAAAGGTCCAGCGAGAGCGTGTTGTGGACAGGCGCTGTCCCCGACAGGTGGCTAGGAGAAACCCGGATTCTGGGAAGAGGGGACACGCAGAGTGCAAGTGGTCACCTGCCGTGCGAACGTCAGGAGGAGAGCGGGAGGAAGAGGAAGCAGGGGAGGGCGATGGAGGGTTTGGGCGGCCACAGACGTAAAAAGGGGGTCGGGGAAGGCCTGCCAGAGCAGGCGATACTGGGACAGAGACATGAATGAGGGGAGGGAGAGGGGCAGACATGAGGTGGGGCTCTGGCTGGAGGGAGGGGCTAGGGTGAGGCCTCACGGCAGGAACACACAGAGGGTCCAGGTCCGGGACAGAGCCGGGGCTGGAGGGGACTGATGAGTGGGGCGGGCTGGGGCCACCATCAGCTCACACTGTTCTGGAGTGAGGCAGGAACCGCAGCCACGAAGCGGAGCAGGGACCGCTCCTCTGTGAGTCTCACGGGGTCAGCCGGCTGCTGCAAAGAGAGTGACAGGAGCAGCGCCGGGGCAGAGGCAGGATGAGGCCGGAGGCCACCGCACCATCCAGGGGCGACAGTGGTGGGACCAGGGTGGGAGCTGGGGCGGGGGTGGGAGAGGACCCCAGATCTGGGGTTACGGGAAGGCTGGGCAAACAGGACCTCAGGATTACTCACCCCATGACTGCTGGGCCACCTGAGTCCTAAAACCACACTACTTCACCAAACTTCCCCGATTGGAGGCGATTTTAATGACTGTTTCTCTCGAGGGATTGTTTGTTTTCATATCATATCCCAACCTAACCCGAGAGTCATACCAATACGAAATGAGTTATGAAAATGTACTTGGAGCTGAGAAGAAAAAAAAATGAAGAAACTAAAAATGACCCTTTTATATTAATGTTTGCTCTTTCCCAAGCCTCGCCGAAGGATGCATGGCTCCCATTAAGGGGAAAGGTTACTGTTCCTGGGCCCCGGCCGCGGCCGTCCCGTCCCCGGCTGCCTTCTCTCCCGTCCTCTCCAGCTCCTGGTGCACTTGGCATCTGTTCTGCCCAATTAGCCCTTTATTAGAGACCGTTTTGTTCTCTAATTGTCCGCCCTGCATAATTTAGCACGATCATCTAATGTCTTGTTCTCAGACGTTTAATTCCGTGTCTCTTGGCCTCAGTTTCTTCATCTCTAAGTGCAGCGGTGGCAGGAAGGGAGGTTTTTTTTAGAGCCTCCTCAAAGGCCGGCACTCCCCCCGGGGCCTGGAATAATAAAGGCCCGCCCTGGCCCCGGAGCCGTGCTGAGATGGCCACAGGCCAGGGTCCACGTACTTATTTCAGCCCTCTGAAGGAGGCACTGCTGTTATCCTCCCATTTCACAGACGAAGATACGGAAGCTCCGAGAGGCTCAGGAACTTGTCTGCGTTCACGCAGCTCGGAAGTGTTGGAGCTGGGCCTTGCATCCAGGCGGCCTGCTCTCCCTGCCCCAGTGGGTGTCAGCCTTTGCTCTGCCCGCACCCTGGGCCGGCATAAGGCTGGGGTAGTTGCCTGCAAGCTGAATGATGATGATGATGATGATGGGAACAACAACGTCAGCAAACGTGTATTTAGGGCTCCCGGTGCATCAGGCATTTACCACGCATTAGGGTGAGGAGACCTCACAGTGTCTACACAGCAGAGACCGTCACGGTCACCGTGTTACAGGGGAGGATCCCAGGCACAGAGTGGCCCTGGGTTTGCCCAGAGCCCCAGCCCCAAGGGCTGCCTGCAAGTGTCATATGAGCCTAGGGAGCTGCCTCCCACTGAGGTGTCCTCAGGGAGCCCTCAGAGTCAGCCTGCGTGACCCAGTGAAAACTGCTGGGGCTCAGGGGCGTTAAGTCACTTGGCCAAGTCACCATGAGCGCCAGAGGCTGAATCTGAACCCAGGTCTGTGAATCGGAGGCCTCTGCCTGTTTCCTGCTCCAGTGGCAAGAGGCCCAGACGGGATGGAGCCCCGGGGGGACCTGGTGCCAAAGGCATCGCCAGCCCTGACACTGCATACAGTAGTAATAACGGAATCCTTCACTGAGCGTCCCATATGTTACCCCACCTAAGTCTGGCCTCCACCCCATAAGGCAGACGCGTGTCTTTTTCTTCAGCTCACAGCTGGGAGACTGCGCTCGGGGTTAAATAATGTCCTGAGGCCTCGCAGTGAAAACACAGTGGAATCCAGACTAAAATCTAGGGTCAGCCACAGCTGGTGGCCTAACCGTCTGGCGACACTGCCTCCCCGCACGGAGCCCGGGGCGAACATTCGCTAAGACTGGGCCTCCTCCGCCAACCAGGGTTTGGAACCAGAATGAGACGCCCTGTTCCGGAGAGACCCTCAGAGATAAACGGAGAGCTGCTGTCCTGGGAGCAGGGGGGGAGGTAGCAGGGGGCTCAGAGGAGGGAAGCGAGGGGGAAGCCAGGAACACAAACAGCCAAGAAGCCCCTGGCCTGGGTGGACTCCCTGCAGGGGTCCCCGGTGACACAGGGCAGCACTGCTCGAGAGGAGCAAAGTCACTTTGTGACTGTGGCGTCCACTGTTCTCAGAGTGGAGGCCTGTCAGGCACAGCTGGGGTGAGCGGCGGCCCCCTCAGCCCAAAGTCATGACTCACTGTGGGTCCCAAATCCAGGGGATGATTACCCAGAGTAATCATCCTAATTGTCATTGTCATGGCTAATGACACTTTGTGATGGCTGTCAACTCAGAAAGTCTGAAGTGGACCCAGGGGAAGGGAGAGGCCTCAGACTGTTTGGACAGAATTTAAAAGGGAAAAAGGGGGTGACTTGAAGCTTTGGGGGGACTCAGGTTGGGGGACTGGCTTCGGGTTTGGGGAAGAAGGGGAGGCATTTCACAGTCACAGAACGTTACACTCCCCCAACATTACAATCAGAGGACGTTAAAGCAAAGGCAAATAATAAATGTTACAACTCTCCTTGCCCATACCAGGTCCTTCGCAGTGCCCGTCCCATGCCTAGAACAGAGCCTGGCACAGTAAGCCCTCAGTGAACTCTTGGGTGAGCAGCTGGTTGGCTGAACAGGCCTCAGTTTACCATCTGTAAAATGGGGAAGTCAAACCTAGTCTCTCCCCCATGCACCTGTCCCTCTACCCACCAGGCCCTCTCTCTGGGAAGCCAAGAAGGCTGGAAATGGCAGGGGCCATTGCAGGTCTGGGGGGCTGGCAGCGGAGACACCCAGGCCCCCCTTCCCTAGCAGGGCTGGGTTGCACGTCTCATTTCACAATGAGTACTGAAACACACAAGACAGTGCCAGCAGGGAGCTTCATGTGCAGTTATTGCACTGCGATATACCTATAGATGCACAATTGTTGGAATTGGTTTTTGCATGTGGCAATAAAATTATACCATTAATTACATTGTTTATTCATCAGCTTGGAGAAGGATGGGCAGCTGGGACAATGGGCAAATCTCCCGGGCCACAGACAGGCTCTGGGTCCCCGGAGCTCCAGCAGGGCCAGAGAGCAGGCTCAGGAGAGAGGTCGGCCCTGGCCACCCCCTGGCCCCGGGGGGTGGCCAGCAGAGCAGGGAGGGGCTACCTGAGCACCTGCCTGTGTGGGTCCGCCCAGGCCCTGCAGTGGGTCAGAGCAGTGGCCCTGGGATCTGACAATCCTGGAGCCCTGTCGGTCCCCCCTCGACCTGGGTCACGTCCCTGAGCCTCAGTGTCCTCAGCTGCAGAATGGGGGTGACAATAGCCCCCTCCTCACAGGCGGCTGGGAGGATGAAGAGAGTGAGCACCAGGGAAGGGCCCCCAGCGCATGCAGGACGGGTTCACGTGTGTGGACGGACACTCCCGCTACTGTCGCCCAGGACTGTTACAGAGGAGGCAGCATGGGCCTGTTTTACAGACGGGCTCATCGCTGCACAGCTCACAGCTGTTAACACCCCCGCACGGCGCCTGCTTGCACGACCCCTTGTCACCTTCACAACCACCCACATGGTCAGTGCTGCTACGGTCCCCACTCCACAGGGAGGGAGGCTGTGCTGTGAGCAGGCCGGGTACTTCCCAGGCCACACAGCCTGTAGGGGGCAGAGGATCAGAGCAGGGCTTTCTGCCCCCAGGGCCCTGGCTTGGCCACCGCCTCAGACCCCACACTGTTCAGGACACTGAGTCACAAGCACTGATGAAAACACGCGGCCGCCCACCCGGCAGCCACCCCTCCCTCCCTCACTTGGAGAACCCTGGGTTTGGTCTACAACAACAGGCTCAGACCTGGTGGGCCTCCCCAGCCATGGGGTGAAGCCAAGCCTGACTGAGGGCTTACTGTGCCAGGCTCTGTTCTAGGCACAGGACGGGCACTGCGAAGGACCTGACATGGGCAGGGAGAGTTGTAACATTTATTATTCACCTTTGCTTTAATGTCCTCTGATTGTAATGTTGGGGGAGTGTAACGTTCTGTGACTGTGAAATCCAAAATAATAATCCAAAGATTATTTTAGGAGCGGGCGCGTGGCCCAGATCTAACCATTGAGGTCTGAGAGAAAATCTGCTGGTGGAGGGAGTGCTTTCAGGAAATATTTTTACTGCCTCACTCTACTTCCTATTTCTAGACTAGAATGCTGAGCTACAATGTTTGGAGCAGCAGCAGCCATCCTGTAACCATGAGGCAATAAGCAAATGACAAAACCAACACAGCCGAAGATGCTAAAGAGGAGAAAGAAAAAGCCTGGGTCTTTGTTGACATCTCTAAGCATCTAACCAAGCTGCAACCACCTCCCTCCAGACACCTGGCTATGTGAAAACATTTCACATTTAAATTGTTTGAGCCACCATTTTTTAGTTTTCTGTTACCTACTGCCCAACACATCTTAACTAATAGAAATATCTACTGTGCTCCCAGAACACATCACAGTAAGCCTCACCACACAGGGTCATAGCCATTTTTCACATCCATCACCGCCTTCAGTCCCTACCATCCTGGATGTGAGGGTTGTATCTTGTTGGTCTTTGCAGCTCCCAA
Source organism: Mormoops blainvillei (assembly GCA_004026545.1). Lineage (NCBI taxonomy): Eukaryota > Metazoa > Chordata > Mammalia > Chiroptera > Mormoopidae > Mormoops > Mormoops blainvillei. The sequence continues at coordinate 8,906 of PVJD01007707.1, read as the reverse complement.
GTGACACGCAGGTCACAACACATAATGACTCCTAATTACCATGGTATAAATAATATGAAACAAGGGAGGAACAAAAAAGGACAGTAAATAAATAAATTATAGTGTGTGCACGCATGCTTTGTAAACAGTGAAGTGCTGGGTCCAAGTGCAGGATAAGGGTCCGGCAGGTGGGTACATATAAGGGATGGGCAGGGGGTGCAGGGTGGAGACCAGAAATTGGAGAAAAGATTCTCTGGGGAGAATGAGGCATCTTCATCCTCCCAGACGTCCCCCTGCCTTTCCGTCTTGCCGCACAGACATCAGGTGTGTCAAGTCCCGCCCACCCCCTGTGATGTCACCCGCCCTGGGCTGCTGGAGCCTTGACAGCCAGCTCCACTCTCCCTCCCCCAACAGACACTGAGCAACAGGCTTTGTGCTCTGCCATTTATCCACGAATGGTTATCATCCCGCCAGCTGCGATTCTTTGCTGTGTTATTTTCTAAGAGACAGAGGACAGGGCACAGGAGAGGAGGCAGCAGGAGGGGTGGGAAGAAATCATAGGGTGAACAGACTTTAAATTTTCAGCTCCAGGTTTTGAAGAGAGACTGGATTAAAGGATCATTTCAAATGAATTTTGCCATTGGAGTAAGAGTTCTTTCTCCTCCAAAATACCTTACTCACTTTGACAGTTGGTTTCAAGAAATTTGACAGATTTCATTTTTCCAGCAGACAAGAGATCAAAGTATTAAACAAAACACATTCCACCACGAGAGCTCTGTTAACTACTTCACTTAAGAGAAGTGAGTTTTTGGCAACACTGGGAAGTCATTTCCCTCCTTGAAAATTGTCTGTGGCAGAAATGGGAGTAGGTGGCAGGTGCAGGCGTAGGCGGAGGTGGCCGAGGCTCCTGTCCAGGCCCTCCTGTGTCTGCCCCCATGCCCTCAGTGTCCTCCTGGGGAAGCTGACAATGTAGAGTCCTGCCCTCTCGGGACTTGAGGCTCAAGGTCTCTCATTTATCTCTTTCCAGTCTCAGTTTCCCTTCCATAATGCGTGACGGTGCCTTTTCCTTTACACACTTTCTGTGTGATCCCATTTTGTCATTAGCCAAGCCTGGGATTGTCATTTGTCACTCTGTACCTCACATCTCTTGGCTGTAAAAACAGACCTGATGAGATTTACCTCCAGGGGGAGCTGCACGTTCAGTGAGCCCACAGATGTGAGAGTCCACAGAGGTGAGAGCACACAGTAGGTCTTCAGCGGGCAGTGGTCCCCAGGAGGCTGGGAAAAAGCAGGAGCTTTGGAACTTTGGAGACACTCCTGGGTGGACCTATCACGGCACATGAGGCATCCCGTGAACAGCAGCTCTCGTGCCATTATTAGCTGGGGTGAAGGCGCCAGCTCTGAGCAAGACCGCCTGAGCTTACGTCCCAGGTCCCTTACGAACTTGCTCTGGGCCACAGGGCGTGTCCTTTCTCCTCTCTGTGCTCTGGCTTCTCCACCTATAACCCAGGAATGATCATCACAACAAAGTCATGGGCTGGGCCAAGGGGATGCTCACGAGGGCTGGCTGAGATGGTGACAACTATGATGATGGTGGTGGCAACTATGACAATGACAGCAAGGACAGCGATGAGAATGATGATGATGATGGCAACAATGATGGCTATGATGACAACGATGACAGCTGTGATGACAATGATGGCAACAGTAACAATTATGATGACAAGGATGGTGATGGCGATACAATGAGCACTGTGATGAGAGCCATGACAGTGATGACGATGACAGTGATAATGGTGACAGTAGTGGGGACGACAACGCTGCTTCTGCGGCTGCTGAGGGTGATAAAGATTCGTCCCCTGGGGAGGGACGATAATAACAGTAATAATGGCACCCATAATGGCTGGCGTTGACCAGTGCTTACCGTCCTCTGTCTCAGTCCCTCAGAGAAGAAGTGTCATTATTACCCGACTTTGCTCTCCGTAAGCCTTCTGGCACAATCCTGTGTGAAGTGAGATGTTTGTATTAGTCTTATTGCATAAACAGAAAGCTGACTCAGAGAAGTGGTGTGCAAACCACACAGCTGGTAAGGGGCAGCGTTGGGGCTGAACCCCAAATCTGTGTGGCCGCAGCGCTGTGTGATCTTTGCTATACCAGGTCAGCTACAGCCCGGGCTGGACCTTTCTTTCCAAAGAGAGCTGTCTGGGGCTGGCAGGCCCCGCCCCGGCTGTCCCTGAGCACCTCTCTCCCCTCTGGGGGCTGGCAGCCCTCCCAGGCCCACGTGGATGCTGGCAGTTCCCTCGCCTCAGCCCCAGGAACATCACCTATCAGTCAGGGTACTCGGGCTGTAAAGTCAGGATCGTCTGCGTATCTGCAATGAGCAGAGGCCACAGGGCCATGCGAATCCCAGAGATTCGCAGAGGAGAGGAGGAAAACAGAGAAAAAGCAGAGGGGGCAGAGAGGAAATGGGATGTGCCAGGGAGATTAATCTGCCGCTCAGACATGAAAGAAATACATTCAATTATATTTTATTGCATTTCATTTGAATACACACATTGTAGTTAGCTACCTGCATGCCTCGGATTACCCAGAGAGAAAGTACAACGAAAGTCGAGAGAACAAAAACACAGACAAAAAGCTCCTGGAATTGAAATCGCTAAGAGAGAAATAAAAACCAGACTAAAGACAAAAGTAGCCACTTGGCACCGAGGCCCTCTTGGCACTGACACCAAGTCCCCAAGCCACATGGCTCCATGCCAGCTGCCCGCCAGCCTACAGTCCTGATCACTGGCATCAAGAAAAGCCTCAGACCAGAGTCCGGAGGCTCCACCGTCCTCCTAGAGCTGTTTCCTACTTTCTGTGTGACCTGCGATAGGTCCCTGCCCGTCTCTGAGCCTCATTCTCCACGGGACAAATGCGAGGCCCGGACCAGACACTCTCAGAGGTAATGAGGGTGGCAGGGAGAAGTCAGAGCAAGACAGGTCACACCAGGCCCTTCCCAGGGCTCAGGGGATCCTTTAGAATTCTTTTTAGGTTGCAATTACCTTTTATGGGCTGAATTGTGTCCCCCCAAATTCATATGTTGAAGCCCTAATCCCCAATCTGACTGTATTTGGAAATAAGGCCTCTAAGAAGGTAATTAAGGTTAAACAAGGTTATAAGGGTGGGGCCCTAATCCAATAGGACTAGTGCCCTTCCAAGAAGAGGAAGCAATTCCAGGGGTATGCACAGTGAGAAGGCAGGCAACTGCACCCCAAGAAGAGAGGCCTCGGGAAAAACAATTCTGCCAGCACCTTGATCTTGGACTTCCAAGCTCCTTTACTAAATGTCTGTTTCCTGAGCACCCACCCCCATCCGTGGTGTGCTGTTACGGCAACCTTACCTGACTGATGCACCCGTGATAGCGCTTGCTGATAAATCTGCATGAAAGGTCCCCAGTAATCAGAATGACATGCCAAGGGCAGGTGGGCAGAGCTGGGTATCAGCACTTTCCCCTCGCCCTTCTGGCACCTTCTGTCTCTGTCCCTCCCCCATCAAAATTGTACCCAGGAGGCCCTGAAATCCCTTCTTACTGCAGACTGACTGGTTGAGGGGGTTTCCTGGGGTCCCCAAGGCGGTATCTTCTACTTTCTAGAAAACAGGCATGAAAATTCTCCAGCAGCAATTCTGCCCACCCTCGACGCTGTAAAATCATGTGGACGCAAGGATCTTAGGAAGCACTGTTAGTCTAAGGCCCAGCTGTGGTGTGTGTACAGCCAGCATTTCTTGAGCACTTACTACATTCTGAGCCCAGGTCAAGCCCTTTGCGTGACTTGTCCACCAGCTACTCTCACTGTCCCCACTGAGACAGTGAGGCTTCAAGAGGTTAAGTAGCTTGCCCTGTGTCCCAACCCAGGGAGTAAGTGCTGAGTCAGGATTCAGGTCTAGGCTGGTCAATCAAGTCCTGTCTTGCAAACACCATGTTATTACCACTAATAGAATCTTCTTTATTATCTCATTATCACTATTAAGACAGACATCCCCATTATCCTAAAATCACCAAGATCGTGATAATAATAGCTGGTAGTTGCTGAGCGGAGTCAACCCGACACCCTGGCCGCTCTCTGCATTTTATGTCAGTGCCATGTTAGTGAACCTGTAAGGTGGGGACGCTCATCCCTCTCTTTGCATAGATGAGGAAACCGAGACCCGGAGTCACAAAGGCATGTCACTAATCCCAGCAATCAGTGAGTGTCCGAGTCAGGATTCTCTAAGTTTAGGCCCCAAAGCCTTTAACTGAAGTAAAGAGAGGTTAAATAACTGAAGTAATCAAACCCACTCTATTGACACTTGCGTACGCAGACATCATAAGGTGGCCAATCAGAAATGTTCTCATGTTAACATGTGCAGTCCCTGCTTCTCCTTACCAGGCAATGAGCCCTACGACACCCCTGCTCTCAGTCCCTCCCTGAGCCACGGGGGTTAGTACATGCTCATACGTTCTCAGAATTGGAGTGAGGGGCCTGTTGCAAACATCACTGAATTATTTAAAATAACTGAGAGTGTAACGTTCATTTCTGTAAGCCATGTTAAAACATTCCTAGCATTAGGGTGGGTGAGCGGAGCTAGAAAATGGGACCCAGTCACAAGTGCCCCGGTTCATGGCAATCTTTGTGCCCGTGGGCCTAAGACTCTACTCCCCCTACTGGAGACCCCACCACAGCACAGGTAGGGAAGCCCCTGATACTCCCATGGGCGGCTACAGAAGGGACTGGGAACCACGGCAGCACCAGATAAGCCATGCAGACCAAAGAGGTGACACAAAGACTGAAAACTCAGCAGCGGCTGGGACCACAGCCCACAGCAGCAGGCCAAGAACCCGCATGCTGAACCCAACAGAGTGATCGGCAGCTAAAATAAAGGCGTAGCTCGGGCCCCCGCCGGCCAAATGGAGTACACAACATGTTCAGGATGCAATAAAAAATTATCCATCATACCAAGAACCAAGACAATTACAATTTAAATGAGCAAAGGCCTTCAACTGGTGCCAGACACCAAGATAGTCAGAGGCAGGGATCATCTGACAAGGTTTTGAAAGCATCCTGCTTAAAATGTTTCAAAAGTCAACTACAAATTCTCCTGGGACAAATGAAAAATTAGGAAATCTCAGCAAAGACATAGCAGTTACAAACAAAAAGTGAAATGATATTATAGGACAAAGTTATAGAAGATCTGAACAATGTAACCAACATCAGGATCTAACTGACATACAGAACACACCACCGGACAACACTGGAATATGCAAGGAACATTCACCAAGGTAGACCTTACCTTCACCATATGGGCCATAAAACAAAGCACAGTAAGTTTTCAAAAACTGAAATAATTCAGAGTGTGTTCTCTGACCACGCTGGAATCAGTTAGAAATCAATAACAGAGAGAAAACAGGAACATCTCTAAACATGTGGAAATTACACAACATACCTCTCAATAATTTATGTAACCAAAGAGGAAGTCTGGAAGGTAATTTTTAAAATACGGGGAACAAATAAAAACAAAAATACAACATATCAAAATATTTAGGATGTAGCTAAGTGCTGAGAAGAAAATTTATAGCACTAAATTCTTGCATTAGAAATGAGGAGAGTCTTAAATCAATAACCTAACGTCTTACCTTACGAAACCAGAAAAAGACCAAAAAATAAAAATAAACCCAAAGCAAGTGGAAGAATTATAAAAATAAGAGCAGAAATTAATAAATTGATAATAGGGAAACAATAGGCAAAAATCCATGAAACAAAAAACTGCTCTTCAAAAAGAAAAAATCAGTAACATTGTTAAACCTCTAGCAAGAAGGACAAAAATAAAAAGAAATGAAAGACAGTATGCCAATTCCAGGAGTGAAATAAAGAATATCACTACAAACCCGGCAGCTATTAAAATGATTTAAGGAAATACTACTAACAACTTTACCTTCATAAATTTGACAACTTAGAAGAAATGGACAATTCCTTGAAAAGCCCACATGACCAAACTCAGTTAAGATGAAACAAGTAATCGGAATAGCCCTAAAACCGTTAATAAAATGGAGGTAATAATTTTAAAACTCCCCCCCGAAAATGTCCAGACTTAGATGGTTTTATTAAAGAATTCTACACATTTTAAAGAAGAATTAACACCAATTCTACACAAGCTCTTTGAGAAAATAGAAGTGGGAACCATTTCCAGTGCAATATATGAAACCAGTATTAGCCTGTTGCCAAACCAAACAGGGTAGAAAAAAAAGAAAAAGGACAAACCATATCTCTTATGAACTTAGACCCAAAAATCCTCAAAAAATATATTAGCAAACCAAACTCAACAATGCATAAAAAGAATTATATGCCATGCCCAAGTGGGATGTATTGCAAGTTTTCAAAGCTGGTTTAACATTCAGAAATCTATCAGTATTACCAACAATATTGATAGGCTGAAGAAGAAAAATCGTATGATTATATCAGTTGACCCAAAGAAAGCATTTGGCATTATGCAATAACCATTCATAGTAAAAAATAAATTAAAAAAAATATAACCATCTCTTAGTAAAATAGAAATGGAGGGGAACTTTCCAATCTTGATGAAGAGCAACTACAAAAATCCCACAGCTAACATCGTACTTAATAGTGAAAGACTAAATGCTTGCTCCCTAAGACAGGAACAAGGCAGGATATCTACTCTCACCATTCATATTACTATTACTGGATGATATAGCCATTGCAATAAGGCAGGAAAAAGAAATAAAAGGTATATCAATTTGAAAGAAATAAATATAACTGTCTCTATGTAAAGACGGTATGATTCTCTTCTTAAAAAAAATCACAAGGAATCTACCAAAAACAAAAACAAACAGCAACAAAAACCTCCTAGAACTATTAAGCGAGTTCAGCAAGTTCTCAGGATTAGCACGCAAAAGTTAATTGTATTTCTAAAAACTAACAATAAACATGTGGAAATTGAAATGGAAAACACCATGACATTTACAATCTCCAAAGAACATAAAATATTTAGCTACACAGAACACATATAAGATCTGTATGCTGAAAATTACCATAAAGAGCTTAGAAGTTATCATTTCCATCCTAACAATAAGAAAAAAACTGAACAAACTGAAATTTAACAATCATCTTCTTCAGTCCATCAGAGACTTGCGGTCACAGACAAACTGGTGCCCTGAAAACTGGAAAGACAAGCAGATACCTAGGATCCCAGCTTACCAGGACCAGAATCCCATAACTGGAGACAGCCTCTGTAGAAACTCTTTAAAGTGAATTGCTGAGGGCTTAGCGTAGGCGATACTGAGAGTTTAAAAACTCTACGAAACCAAATCTCAGAGGCACCCCGCACTTCTGTGAGTTTTACCTCCTGGAGTCCCACCGAGTCCTCAATGTGAAGACAGGAGAAAAATCCCCTCCTTCTTCCAGCAGGGAGAGGGGAAAATAACCATTTTGATATATGCCCAGAGTGACCTGCTCTCCTTAACAAGACCTACTGCAAGGGAAACTACTTTGCCAGAGTCTCACTATTTGCGGGAAGGGAAACACGCACCTCAGGCTCACTGAAAGACTGAGGCCTAATCTCAAGACTATAGACTGTGTGCACCCCACACACACCTCACTGCCGCTTGAGCAGGGCTCCCCTGTAATAACAGAGGATCACAGCTAAAACAGCTGCAGCCTGACACCCGATTTCGGGAAAACTCAGGACAATGGGGGCAACAAAAACAAGGACATGGAGGGAAATTTTAGCTTCTGATACCACAAGCATAAATACAGCCTAACTCTTAGCTAGATAAACACAAATCTCACTGGTTTACCTGAGTTCCTTTGGCTCAATACATCAGGTCCAGCTATCAACAATAAATTGCACGGCATGCCAAAAGGCAAAAAAAAAACACACACACACCCCCAAAAAAACCCCACAGTCTGGAGAGATAAAGCAAGTATCCCCAGGAATTGGGGACACAGGCGTCCCCAGTGAGGTGCTCATGTTGTTTTTCTAATGAAACAGATTCAAAATGAAAAGAGTCTAACCCGATGTGAGGACACATGAAATAGGATTCTCTTTAAAAAGGGTACCAAGTAATATTTCAATATGGAAATCGATGGAAGCTCATGAAAAGAATTGCTAGCTGAATAATGAGGAAGAGCAAGTCAATAGAACTGAGTACGTGCAGAGGAAAAAAGCCACAACTCACCACCAATTATAGGGTTGGAGACACCAAATTGAAAAAGCAATGACACTGAGTCATGAGCAAACATGCAACTTCTTAACAGAAACAGAAACCAGCTAATGTGATGACAAACCGTACCGAGGGAACATTGGAGCCTGGGGCCGGTCTGAGCATTTTCTAGCTACAAAAGTGATTCCTTATGCAGCCCCGACCTGCGTCCCAAAGTGAGCCCAAGGCCTGGACCCTCGGCCCGTCCTTGCCTTCCCTGCACTCTCTCAGCTCAGTCTCCACAAAACGTTCTCTAGACTAGAGGCTGGTTAGCGCTGCCCATCTCTCCACTCTCAATGCGCAGTCTGCCCCCTCTAGGAAGCCTCCCTGGATTACTGCAGGCCCCAGGCACTGTGACTTTGACCTCACCCCATCTTCCCCCTAAACAGCAGGTGCTCTCAGCAGAATATACTGATTTATCTGCTAATATCTAGTAATAATGTGTGTATTGGCCCTTTCTCGCAGTAAGAACTTGGACTGTGGAGTCGGAGTCCTGGGTTCACATCCCAGTTTGCTGCATAATCTTGGCTAAGCTGTTGCCTTTTCAGCCTCAGTTTCCTGGTCTCTAAGGTGAGGGTCATAATTTCCACCTCACAGCAGATTTAACAAAATGCTGACTGTAACATGTTGTCACAATGCCTGCCACTTAGATGGTGCCCAAGAAATGCTGGTCATAGTTCTCACCATACTT